>OZ020507.1:144758995-144923995 GCA_963971375.1 Platycheirus rosarum | reverse complement strand
GCTTCCTTAAGTCAGATATGAAGTCCCAGATATGTAAGATCCACTATTAGAGGCGCAGGGGAAGCGATGGTGGTCAATACGGCTTCTTGCCGTATTACTTGCCGCTTCTTGTATTCCTCTATTGTGAGGCACTTAGGTCCTTGCGCTTCTTCTAGGGGACGGCGATGTAGCTGGCTGCTAAACTCAGGACTTCTTGTTGAGGTCCACGGACGCTATGCAAAGATTCTATTCTGGGTATTACTTCCCTACGTAGAACTCTGACTCAAAACGTTGGCTATTACGCCGTCGTTTGCCTCCATAAGCGTGAAAGCTATACGATGGAGCGAGCAGAGAAGGATAGATTGTTCTAGTCCAAGCGAGTAGCTGTTTAAAAAGGAACAATCTAAAGAGGAGTGGAAATGGATACAATGTGATTTAGAATGGAGGAAATTGCTCTTAGAAATTAAACACATGGGTTGATGGTTGGAGAAAGAATACATTTATTTTGAAAATTCATTGGGTTTATACACAAAATATTTTCATTAAATTATTCTTCAGTTTCAGGGCCTTCGATAATTGAACCCCAATAACTTCACGCCTTAGTTCAGCATATCGCCATATCAGCATTACTAGTTATTGCCTAAACGATTATATGTATCTCATGCTATGCAATAGATATTCAAAATACTTTCATGATAACATTAACCCTTAATGTTTTCGTTTGATAATTGTCGCTTGCATTCGGTCATTCGCTCCATAGGAATGTATGCACATGAAATTGTATCTCATACAGCGATGGCATTGCACTTGGAGTATATTTATATAAATGCTTATCTCATTGAATGAATGGGCAACGTATTTTTAATAGATACAAATAGGTTGCTAGGGCGAGAATGATATACGAAGATATGGTGCCAGGCGTACGGTGTGAGGTTTCAATTATCGAAGCTCGAGAGGAAAAATGATCACTGGTGCGATTCCTTCACACCACCCTCCTGAGGGAAAAAAAGATGAAATCTCGTAGCGCGAGGTTTCCTCTTTTTTGTGTCATTGTACAATTTTGGGATCAGTTGATATAAAGCATTTTTTTTTTTTGTTCTTGTTGAATGGAATTACATTGTTTGGGTTTAATAATTTTGTTGAATGGAATTATACATTGTTTTAAATTCATGTCATTTAACTATACGGGTTTTATAAAAAAATAGTAGCTATATGTATTTATATATTTGGAATTTACTTAGTGTCCAATATGTTTTTATATATTTAGAATTTACTTAATGTGTTTTAAATATATTTCATTTAATTATACGGGTTTTATAAATAATTAATAACTGTATGTGCTTATATATTTAGAATTTACTTTATGTACTATATGTATTTATATATTTAGAATTTACTTAATGTACTATATGTGTTTAAAATTTACTATATGTATTTATATATTTAGAATATACTTAATGTACTATATGGGTTTAAAATTTACTTAATGTACTATATGTATTTATATATTTAGAATTTACTTAATGTGTTTTAAATATATTTCATTCGGGTTTTATAAATAATTAGTAACTATATGTGCGCACATGCGAGGGTTCTCTCCCTCTTTTTTTAAAAAAAAAAGATTATTGTAATGCAAATAAGCATTGTTTCAGTATGTAAACGTAAAATTTCTTTAGACGATTTTTGTGTACTTTAACTCTTTTTCCTTCGTACTTGATATCGCAGTTTACACCATCTTCGGACAATACTTCGTATGGCCCTATGAAAATAGGATCTAATTTTCTTCTTTTTTTCATTTCTTACAAGGACCAAGCTCCCTGTTTCGAAACTAATTGGTTTACTCTTAGCTTTTTTATCGTACTCAGCTTTTCTTGTATTTTTCTTTTCTTACAGCACATCTCTTGTATCTCTATGAGCAATTTGTAGTTTTTCTCTTAGTTCAATTACATAGTCTTCATAGTTGTACCTGGGGTTCATTTGTTTTGTCAAACTTGAAGGTAATGTACATTGTCTCACGACAATGTACATTACCTTCAATGGTATTCACCATTTGAATACTAATTCAAATGGTGAATACCCTGTTTCCGTATGTACTGCGGTGTTATAGAAAACACATTGTATGGTAGCCATGTATACCAGTCTGTGTGTTTTTCAGATACGTTACTTCTAAGGTATGCTCCTAGGACTTTATATGAATTTTCTAACGGTCCTATACTTTCGTGATGGTAGGCTGTAGATTGAATTTGCTCTATTTTTAGCAATTTGCACATATCCTTAAAAATTTTGTTGATAAATTGTGTGCCTTGATTAGAGGCTATTATCTTTGGAACACCATATCTAAGAATAAAGCATTCTACTAATCCTTTAGCTACTGTGGTAGCTTCTTTGTTTTCGATTGGGATTGTTTCAGTGAATTTCGTCAGTTCATCTTGTAAAGTAAGTATGTACCTGTATCCATTTACTGATTCGTCCAAGGGACCTACTAAATCTAGATAAATTTAATCAAAACTTGATTCAACAGTTGACGATATTTCTATAGGTTGTTTTTTGCGAGATATATATTTGTTTTTCTGATAAATTGGGCAATGTTTTACATAAGTAGCTATGTCATTTTGTATTCAAGTCCAGAAATATTTTTGTTTAATAGTTTTAATCATGCGGTTTATTCCTGCATGTCCACTTGTTGGTAATACGTGATATTCATTGAGCAATATTTTATTTTTGTGAGGATCGGTAATTTCTATATATTTATTTATGAGGTGCACCTTAATATTACTTTTTTTAAACATATCTCCTAAGATTTTTTGTAACTCATGAAATTTATATTTTCGACGGCCGTCTGTTAATTTTCTAATTTCTTCTTTTGTAATATATATTCTATTTATTGATAATAGTACGCAGATTATATGCACATCCCTCGACAACAAATCGCAATATGATGTCGATCGGGCGGTAGTGCTTTCCTTGGGCTTTCTTAGGAGTATACAATTCATCTCTAGGATGTATGCCAGCACTTTGTTTCCCAGGATTATATTTATATCTTTTCGATATTCGTCATCCTCGAAACGTATATATTTTTAGCTCAATTATTTTATGCCCATGTTCTGTGTTTTAAGCAATTCCGTGATAACACGATTATTCTCTTCTTTTTCCGTTCTATGTTCTCGTTTTCTTTAATCAATTTTTCTGTCTTTGATTGTGACCTTGTGACTATGCATATATGAAGTTGTTTGAGGTATTCTGAATCTGACTTTATTCTACTTAAGGCAACAGAGAAGTTATATTCTTCTAGTAGTATAATGAATTTGGTCAGTCTACTAGAAGGTTTTTTAGGGAAAAAGGTATACTAGGGGTCTATGATCAGTAATTATTTTAAATTTCCTGCCAAATAGCTATGGTCGAAAATGTTTTACTGCCCATACTATAGCTAGTAACTCTTTTTCAATTGTGCTATAATTCTTTTCGGCTTTATTTAGAGTTTTGCTTGCATAAGAAATGGGGTTTTTCATCTAAATTTGAAAGTATAGCTATGGACATCATTCTCGAAAATTTACTGGGAGAGATTTAAAGTCCCATCGGGAGTCGTTTTAATTGAAAATGGCCGTCTTCCGTTGAAAATGCTGTCATAGGTCTACTTTTTGGTTCGAGTTCCATTTGGTATGGCAAATCGATACACGACAAATACATAGTTTCTCCTACCATTTCGTAGATGTCGCATATGTTCGTCAATGGGAATTTGTCGTCCTCTATTCGTTCATTGACCTTTCGGTAATCTATTACCATACGGAACTTTTGTAAGCCAGTAATAGGATCCTTTTTCTTTGGTTCAATTAGAATCGGAGAGTTCCACGCAGAGACAGAGTGTTCTATTATATCGTTTTCAATTATTTTGTCTATTTCTATCCTTATGTCATGCTTTTTTGTATGCGGAAGTCGGCAAGGTTTAGTATATTTGGGTGTAGCTCCTTCTTTTAGTGTAATTTCCGTTTGTCCTTCATGACTGTATTTAAGCTTATCACCTTCTATGTGGAAAATATCGTGATATTTAGTGACTATAACCTTAATTTCGGCTTTTTCTTCACTATTTAGGGTTTCGAATATTATTTCACTCAATATCTTCTTAACTCTGGTAGGTGATACTGTAGTTTTCAATTTGTCTCGTGAGAGAAGATCATATTCTGAGGCGGGTAGCGATTGCGGTTCCGCCCATTTAAGATTTACATTGGAATTTTTCCTTCTTTGGCCTGTGATATGGATCCGGCCATGTAGAAACCTTTAAACAACTCTTGGGGGTAAAAGAGTCCCATTTAAGATTTACACATGTTTCACGGGTATCTAAAATTTTTATTGGATTTTTTCCGTCTTTGGCCTGTAATATGGATCCGGCCATGTAGACACCTTTACACAACTCTTGGGGATGAAATATTCTAGGTTCAGTATATTGTGTATCTAACCAGTAGGTTACTTTGCATCTTGGAGAAACGGTTACTGTGATCAAGCTATGGGGGGACAGTATCGGTATCGATATTTGTCTGTAATTTATTTTTAAATTTCAGTAGTAGGTTTTCAAGATCTATTATTGCACCAAATTCAGTTCAAAAATTTGCTCCAATAATTCCGTCAACCCTTGTATCGGAAATGTATCAGGTACTACATGAAATTCATAAGGAATGTCGTTACGTCCAAAGTGCAACGTGTTAATACATGTGCCTTTTGATTTTAGGTCTCCAGATATACCTTTGATGGTGGTGATGTTTTTCTTGTCTATTGAAGCGTTTCCCTCGATTACAGAGTTTTTGACTACTCAGATAGATACACCTGTATCTAGTAAGCATCTTACGGGTTTGTCATGATTAAAAAGTATTTGTTCATAAATGCCGTTTTCTATCCCCGCTGTGTATATTGCGTTTGGTAGGGATTCTATAGACTCCCCTCCGACGGGTCGGCTATCCCCTCGGTGGGTTGTTCGTTTGCCAATGCTCTTAAGCTGGCTTAGTTTCTTCGCTGTCCGTTTTCTCTGTTATCACGGGGTTGGTAATTCGTTAGTGCACGGTTGTTATGGGGTACATTGGTTCTAGTAGGTATGTTGGCTTGAGCTTGATGTCCCTGTTGGTTATAATCCATTTGTTAACCTTGTCTTTAATTGTTATTTTGGAGGTGTTGGTATTTCTGACGGTAATATGTATATGTCTCTTAAACTTTCCGCCCTGGTGTTTTCTTCGAATGACAGAGTGGACAGTTTCTGAGCTGTACTGAAAATTAATTCTTGACCACTCATTGTGTCGGTCTAAGATTCGATGTCAGGAGATACGCTCCTTATGTTGCGGTAGACTATGTCCTCAGAATTGTTTTTATATATGTTGCCCTCTGCACTAAGTCGCTTTAATGCGATGCGTTCCAACTCAGATATCTTACTCTGGTCAACTTCTTTAAAGAGATTCGAGAAGGTTTCGAAGAGATTACCAATTTGTTGAAGTTTTTCTTGCGCTTTAATGGGAGTCCCAGTTCGATTTGGCGCTTTTTTAAGGTTAATATAGATTTGATTTAGTTGGCCCAAGACTAGTTCTAGCTTGGCTAAACTCATCGGATTCTTGCACTCTACACAAAAACAAAATTTGTGGGAGAAAGAGCCGTTCAAAAATATTATTTTTTTTTTTATTCACTTAACTACCAAGGGAAATCGAATTTTTTTTTTACAGAAATAACATTAAATTCAAAATATTATTTTTTTTTTATTTTTACAAACATTTTTTTCCCAATCAGGTTTTATACTTTGGCGTTTCTCTTCTCCAGATTTCAATTCAATTCATTTCAATATTTTCTTTATTCTCAGTGTATTAGTATCTTAACAATTCATTACTAAAGCTATGATAAATATGTATACAGAGAAAAGTTAGTGACATCTTTTATATTAATAAATAATTGAGATGATGCCACTTTATAAAAAGAATACAACAATGTGAGGGGTAATCAAGGTATATTTAAGATTAAAGAAAGAATTATAATGTTCCTTAAAGCTTAATTTACAATTTGATATAAAACAATTCAGATGTTGAATTCAGAATTTTTTTAAGACCGTAAAATATTGTAATGCATATATCATATCAAATCTTCGATTTCAGCATGTTCAAAATCAAGGAGCCATTGTCTTACTTTACAAGTAAAAGCAAAAATACTTCTTTCCATTCTAATTAGTAGGGGGAGTGTGTTATAGAGTTTACAAGAAACAAAGCGATTTTTGAGATAGGATTCAAAGCAGTTATAGAAAAATCCTCGAAAACCTTCTTTACTTAGCTTGTCCAAAAGTAGTCTATGGTTTACCATATCAAAAGCTTTGGTGATGTCGACAAAAAGTCCAGCACAACAATATTTTTCATCCAAACCCTTTTGCAAAATACAGCAGAAGTCTAAGAGAGCGTCTTCTGTAGATAGGCCGAATCTGAACCCAAACTGCAAAGGCCTTAAAAAAATTATATTGTCAAAATAAGCTAAAATTCTTGTCTTTATGCACTTTTCAAAATTTTTTGAGATGGAAGACAACAAGGAAATGGGTCTATAATTTGATTTATCAGTTTTGTTTCCGTTTTTAAATAAAGGAATAATAACAGCACGTTTCAAATCTTCAGGAAAGGCACCGGACATGGCACTAGAATTAAAAAGAAAAGCAAGGATATCTACTATGTTCGGCCCAATAAGTTTTAAAGTAATGTTTGAAATTTCATCAAAACCTTAAGAGTTCGAGTTTTCCAGATTGTTAATAGTTTTTAATAATTCTAGACCAGAAATTGGTTCGAAACAGAAGCTATTTCGGCTGTCCCCTTGAGAATTGAACTCATTGCAACAGTTACAAGATACTTGAGGTAAACTGCATGGCGATTTTAGACCAATAGATGCAAAATAATTGTTTAACTCATTGGCACCATCTTCAGAATTTTAAATACAAGTGCTACCATTTTTTAACATAATTGAGTCTGAGTCAGTTGAAACATTTCTGTTTATAATTGTATTTATAACCTTCAATTCCTTCTTAAGATTTCATTTAGCAATCCTTATTTTTGACTGAAAGTATCTATCTAGTGCGTCTTTAATTTCCTTTCGGATTTTCTTACTAAACTGGTTAAGACGGGTTTTAAGGTGATTGTTTATTTTTAAGATTTATTCATTTTACTAAGGATTTGTTAATCCAGGGTTTAATACTGTACTCAGATCTACGTTGCCTTACTGTAAAACTAGAGGAAGTAATGTGATATTTCAATGTTATAAGAAATGATTCATAAGCTTTTGAAGCGCATTCTTTATATGTTACACAATCCCAATTTTCATAGCGTAACCTATAATTGAGTTCGTTGTAGTTAGTTTTAGTTATTTTAGGGTTATAATGTTTCTCTGGTTTATTGCATTTTATACTGTAAATAGCAATTCCAGTCATACAATGATCTGTGATGTTTATATCTAAATTTATACCAGCAAGTTGATACGAACGAATGGAATCAAACCGACCAAATACATGGTCAAGGCATGTGCCTGAAATCGGCCTAGTTGGATCATTAACAAATGATGATAAGCCAAATTCTGCCAAGCATGCTTGGTACGAATCAGAAGAGAACAAGACTATCTATATTTATGTCTCGTAATATAATAAATTTTTTTGAATCTTCATTTCCAAGCAGGCTGTAAAAATCATCTACAAATAAATGAGATAGTGAAGATTGAAGTCTATACACACAAATAAATGTAAAAAGTTCACCTTGAATAACGCAGCACACTTTAATAATGTCAGTACCACTAAAATTAATAACCTTAACTTCACAGTCATAAACATTTTTTAAAAAAAACTCCCACTCCACCAGAATGGTTTATGACGTCTGCGATGAGCTTTCTTTTGAAGTGTTGAAGTCCCACATATGTAAGACCCACTATTAGAGGCGCTGGGGAAGCGATGGTGGTCAACACGGCTTCTTGCCGTCTTACTTGCCGCTTCTTGTATTCCGCTATTGTAAGGCGCTAAGGTCCTTGCGCTTCTTCTAGGGGACGGGCTAGTGTTGTAGCGGACCTTATCCCTGAATTTTTAAGGAGTTTCTCCGCCTCGGCGATGTAGCTGGCTGCTAAATTCAGGACTTCTGACTTTTTGAGGTCCTGTCACGGTCGCCATGCAAAGATTCGATTCTGGGTATTACTTCCCTACGTAACACCCTGACTCAAAACGCCGTCGTTTGCCTCCATAAGCGCAAACGCTATACGATGGAGCGAGCAGAGAAGAATAGATTGTTCCAGTCCAAGCGAGTAGCTGTTTAAAAAGGAACAATCTATAGTGGAGCGGAAAAGGATACATTGTGATTTAAAATCGAGCGGGTTGCTCTTAGAAATTAAACACACGGGTTGATAGTTGGAGAAAGACAACATTTATTTTGAAAATTCATTGGGTTTATATACAAAATATTTTCATTAAATTATTCTTCAGTTTCAAGGCCTTCGATAATTGAACCCGAATCACTTCACACCTTAGTTCAGCATATCGCCAAATCAGCTTTGCTAGTTATTGCCTAAACGTTTATATATATCTCATGCCATGCAATAGATATTCAAAAAACTTTCATGGTAACATGAACCCTTAATGTTTTTGTTTGATAATTGTCGCTTGCATTAGGTCATTCGCTCCATAGTAGGGTATGCACATGAAATTTTATCTCATGCAGCGATGGCATTGCACTTGGAGTATATTTATATAAATGCTTACCTCATTGAATGAATGGGCAACGTATGTTTAATAGATACAAATAAAACGATTTAGGTTGCTATTATGTAGCAAGGGTGAGAATGATATATGTACGAAGATATGGCGCCAGGCGTACGCTGTGAGGTTTCAATTATCGAAGCTCGAGAGGAAAAATGATCACTGGTGCGATCCCTTCACACCACCCTCCTGGGGGAAAAGAAGATGAAATCTCGTAGCGCGAGGTTTCCTCTTTTTTGTGTCATTGTACAATTTTGAGATCAGTTGATATAAAGCATTTTGTGTTGCTTTTGTTGAATGCAATTACATTGCTTGTGTTTAATAATTTTGTTGAATGGAACTATAAATTGTTTGGGTTTTACAATAATGTTCTTTTCTCTTTTTTTCAATCTTAGTAGCGAGTTTAAAGATTTTAATTACATGATGATTATTGACTTTTTTTTTTGTTATGTTTTGTTTTTATACATATTTTTCAGATATACGGTTTATAATTTAAAACGTTCTCTCTATTTCTTACTTATTTCTACGCTACTAGAATTTATACATATATTTCTTTTACAATTTTAAATTTAGTTTCTTGTTTGTTCTTATTTTACTTAACATTTCTATGTTATTTTGTTTCTATTTACATTTTATTTTAATTTTGTTTCTTGTTTCTTTCTACGTTTAAGTTATTAAATTTACTCAATTACATATATATAATTTTTTTTTTATTACATAGTTAATAATAATTGTAAACTTAATGATATGCGTATTTAATTAATCAGCTATATGTATTATTTATGTATTAAGAATTTACTTAATGTGTTTTAAATATTTGCCATTTAATTATCTGGGTTTTATAAATAATTAGTAGCTTTATGTGTTTATATATTTGGAGTTAACTTAATGTACTATATGTGTTTATATATTAAGAATTTACTGAATGTGTTTTAAATATATTTCATTTAATTATACGGGTTTTATAAATAATTAATAACTATACTATATGTGTTTCGAATTTACTTAATGTACTATATGTATTTATATATTGTGATGTTTTGGCCTGAGGTTCGATAAATAAAACTCAATCAAAATTCCATAATAAAACAACAAATCTCTTTATTTAATGAAACACAACGTCTTTCAGTTTAAATAACACCGAATCTAACTTATTTCACTTATTCACAATTCAAATACGTTTTTATAATTCAACACTTTTTATTTAATCTCAATTCAATAACTTTTTACTAACGTTTCCAGTTGTTAACAATTCCACTTTCGAAAATAAACTGAACTTTCAATGCAATCTACTCTTGTATTTATACAAGTTTACAAGCTTCTGGAAGTTTCTGTCTGGTTCTGGCACAATCTAAGCTTTTGGTACTAATTCGAGTCTCGAATTAGTACTTCAAGTTCGATTTAGTACTCAGTCAAAACATATTGCAAATATGTAGCATACTTTTAGGCGCTCACAATGAATGTTGGTTGTTGTACACATTGAATCCAACAGATGTCGTTAATTTACAAAATGTATCCTCCGAATATCTAAACTTGTTGCCACATCACATTGTCCCCCTCTTAGTTTTGTTCGTCCCGAACAAGCACATCATCATTGTTTCCGTGGTAACGATGCAGTCGATCCAAATGGACAATTTTCATTTTTGCTCTTGGTCCTCGTTGGATTCGGAAAACGACGTCATTAATGCGCGTAACTACTTGGTAGGGACCTTCCCAGTCCTGCTGAAGTTTGGGCGATTTTCCCTTTCTGCGATGTGGGTTATAAAGCCATACCAGATCTCCCTCATTGAATTCAGGTGCTGTTGCTCTTGCATCGTATCTGGTCTTCATGCGGTCACTCGCAATTTTTATGTTGTTTCTTGTTCTCTGGTGAATGTCGTTGATCTTTTCTCTAAGATCTAACACGTAGTCCTCTTCGCATTTTGGGTCTTCAATAGGAAATCCGAATTTTAGCTCACTTGGAAGCCGGGCAGTTCGTCCAAATAGAATTTCGGATGGAGTGTATCCAGTTGTACTATGAACCGCATTCCGGTAGGCCATAAGAAATAAAGGAATTCGCCGATCCCAATCCCGTTGGTTCTCGTTCACGACTTTGGACAGATGTTCCTTCAAGGTCTTGTTAAATCTTTCTACCATTCCATCAGACTGTGGATGAAGAGGTGTTGTCCTTGTTTTCTTTAACGCGAGTGATGCGCATACTTCCTGGAATACCTTCGACTCGAAGTTTCGCCCTTGGTCGGAATGCAATTCCATAGGCACCCCGAACCTGCAGACCCAGTGGTCCACTATCTGCTCGACAACGGTCTTAGCTTCTTGATTGGGTATCGCAAAAGCCTCCGGCCACTTGCTGAAGTAGTCCATGACAACAAGGATGTAACGGCTACCGTTTTCAGTTTCCGGGAACGGGCCTGTGATGTCAACGGCGATTCTTTCAAACGGGGCGCTCACGTTGTACTGGTGCATTTTACCTCGTGTTTTGACTTTGGGTCCCTTGCTAGCTGCGCATGTTGTGCACTTTCGACACCAGCTCTCTACATCGTTTCTTGCGCTAAGCCAATAAAAGCGTTCCCGTACCTTTTCCAGTGTTTTGTTGATTCCCAAGTGCCCACCGGATATTCCAGCATGCATTTCTCGTAGGATCTCCTCTACTTTCGATCGTGGAACCACAAGCTGCATCATAAAGGATCTTCCATCCGGCATTTCCCATTTTCTTCGCAAAACACCATCTTCCACATGGAAAGAGTCCCACTGCGCCCAGTATGCCTTTAAAGTAGGACTTCTGTCGGAGATGTCTCTTGCGTTTGGTTTCTCCATAGATTCCTTCCATGCAAGGATTGGCTCGATGTCAGGGTCTTCTTTTTGTGCATTACGAATTTCTTCGGCACTCCAACCCTCTACAGGTTCGGCTCTTATTCTCTGGACAGATATACCTTCATCCTTTTCCTCTTTTCGCGCACAATGTTTGCAACTGGGCTCACATGGTCTGCGGGAAAGCGCGTCCGCGTTGCAGTGCAGTCTTCCTTTGCGATGCTGTACTTCGAAGTCGTAAGTCTGCAATCGTTCGATCCATCTTGCTACTTGCCCCTCAGGATTTTTGAACTGTAGCAACCATTTTAAAGCGGCGTGATCGGTACGCAGGATGAATTTCTGTCCATACAGATATTTATGGAAATGTTTTGTGGCCAGTATCAGAGCAAGGAGTTCCCGTCTGGTTACACAGTAGTTTCTCTCTGGTCGCGACAGAACTTTGCTGAAATAGGCTACCACTTTCTCCTGCCCATCGTGTATCTGCGACAGAACTGCTCCAACACCCACGTTACTAGCATCCGCGTCCACAATAAATGTTTTGCCAGGGGTGGGGTAAGCTAGTATTGGTGCCTCACAAAGCCGCTGTTTTAGATGTTGAAAGCTTCTTTCGCACTCACCTGACCATTTAAATTGTCTACCCTTCTCAGTTAGCTGGTGCAGACACTTTGCGATTCCGGCAAAATCTTTGACGAACCTCCTGTAATAAGTGGCGAGACCTAGAAAGCTCCTCAGCTGGTGTTTATCTTCGAGAACTGGCCAATTTCTCACTGTTTCGATTTTCTCCGGGTCAGTGTTTACTCCATTTGATGATATCACATGTCCCAAATATTTCACCTCAGCTTTGAACAGAGCACATTTCTTTGGATTTAGTTTCAAATGTGCAGTTCGAAGTCGTGTAAACACCTCCCTCAAGTTCTCGCGGTGTTCAGCGAACGTCTTTCCCACAACGATGACGTCATCCAAGTACACCAGGCAGGTTTTCCATGTCAGACCCTGTAACACACGTTCCATTAAACGCTCAAAGGTGGCTGGAGCGTTACACAAGCCAAATGGCATAACGGTAAACTGCCATAGTCCATTTCCCGTTGTGAAAGCGGTCTTTTCTTTGTCTTCTGGATGGATCTGTACCTGCCAATAACCACTTTTCAGATCGAGGGTGGAAAACCATTTTGCTCCAGAAAGGGTATCCAAGGTGTCATCTATTCGAGGCAAGGGGTAGCTGTCCTTCTTGGTGACATCGTTGAGCCTCCGGTAATCCACGCAGAATCGAGTGCTGCCGTCCTTCTTTTTCACTAGTACAACGGGTGATGCCCACGGACTTTTTGAGTTTTCGATTAGACCGTCTTTTTCCATGGTTGATATCATCCCATCGACTTCCGACTGTTTTGCCAATGGAAGTCTTCTAGCAGGTTGTCGGATCGGTCTGCTATCGCCGGTGTCTATTCGGTGCTGTACTAGGTGTGTTCGACCATAGTCTCCATCCTGCGATGCAAATATATCAGCAAACTCGCCAATGAGGTTTTTGGCCATGGTTTTCTGCTCCTGATTTAGCTCACAGTTTCCAAGGATAGCATTACATACCTCAGCCAATTTTGTTGCAGAAACAGGACTCGCAGATTCACTCCCAGATGTTGTCGATATGGCTGCAATGGGTACGCATCTTCCAATCACCTCTCCTTGTCTGAGCTCGACGGAGTGTTTGTTCGGATTCATCAGCCTTACCGGAACCATGTTTTTCTTTGGTTCCACTAAAATCTTTCCAACGATATAGCTTGGAAAGTCCTCTTTATTATCTGCTTCAATGAAAAAGAATCGGTGGTTCCCAGGATCACCCTCCAAACGCGTCCAAAGAACTGCCTCTGAAGAAGGTGGTAGGACTTCATCTCTGCTTATAACCGCCAGAAGATTCACAGCGTTCTCGTTTCCGTATACCATAGGGATCTCAACGGTTCGATACCTTAAAACTTGCATTCGAAGGTCTATGATTACCTCATGTGCCTTCATGAAATCCACTCCAATGATGCATTCGTCGCATATGTCGGCTACCAAGAATGCATGTGAGAAGGTCAACCCTGCCAGTTGTATCTTTAGAAATACCTCCCCGTATACTTTTGCTGCTTCTCCCGTAGCTGTCTTCAGAGTGTAGCAGCTGGTGTTATGTAGCCATGATGTCTGAACAAGGTCTCTTCTGATTATGGAGGCTGTGGCACCCGTGTCGATAGTGGCCACACATTTTCTGTTTCTGATGACTGTCTCCACTGTCAAGCTCTTGCTGCAGCGTGTAGTTTGCGAAACTTGGATGATGGTCCTGGGGGCGTCGATTCCATCAACCAAATTCAGCCCCGCGAAGTTGGTTCTTAGGCGTTTCCCGCCTGCTGTTGATCAGAAGCTTGTCCAGCAGTGTGAGTGTTATTCCTGCCAGATGGTTCGTCATTCTGCCTCCTCCTTGCGCAATGTGGGCAGCTTACCTGTCTAGGTGGAGATCTGCATTGTCGCTGTAGGTGTCCTAGCTTGTTGCAATTCCAGCATCTCATTTGACCTCGAGCAGTGTTCGGGTTTTGTCTTTCAATATCGACACGTTGACATGAGCACTCTAGCGTAGCCATTTCCCTGACGCGATGGCTACCTTGCGAAGCTTGGTCTGCTGCTTCCATTGTCAGGGCAAATGCTAAAGCCTCAGCGAGCGTTTTCTTACCTGCCATTCTCACAGCCATTTGTAGTTTTCCATCTGCAATGGCATTAGTGAATGCATCGGTTGCCAGTTCGTTTATGATTTCCCTGCTGGTATTGGGATAAGACAAATTGGCCAAGCGCTCGATGTCAGCTTGCAATTGTTGTAGCGTTTCACCTCTTGTCTGGACCCTTCGGCGCAACTGGACTCGGTAAACTTGCTGCATGTGGTCGTCGCCAAACCTCATCTCGATTGCCTTGACCATGGCATCATAATCATGATGTTTGTCTTCAGGAATGGTCTGCAGCAATTCGGCAGCTGTTCCTCTGAGCGCAAGCGTAAGAGCAATTGATTTGTCTTCGTTGTCCCAGTTGTTCGTCAAGGCGGCAGCTTCAAACTGCCTCTTATAAATTGGCCATGATGTTTGACCATCGAAGACAGGGGGCTGCATTTCCTTTCTTCGTGGACCGTCGCTCGAATATTCCCGAACCTTCTGCTTTTTCAAAGAATCAACCTCCTTAGCCAGGTGTTCGTACTGTTGTTCTACACTTTCTACTTGCTTTCCGAACTTTTTTTCTAAGCTTTCTATTTTGGCTTCAAATTTCTGATCTACTATTTGAAGTCTTTCGCTTAGTTGATTCTGGAGAGTTTCTAATGAATTCTTTTGTTCGTCGAATTTACTTTCGAGAACGTTCCTTTGGTCTTCGAGAACGTTCCTTTGTTCGTTTAGTTGTTGCTGGAGAATTTCCAACGAATTCTTCTGCTCATTGTTTTGTTCGTCGAATTTACTTTCGAGAACGTTCTTTTGTTCTTCGAGAACGTTCTTTTGTTCTTCGAGAACGTTCTTTTGTTCTTCGAATTTCGACAGAAGCAACTTCATGAAAGCAGGCATTTCATCGGCTGTACTTACTGTGCATTCTCTCCCTTGTTCTTCAACATCGAACAACATGGTATCGGGGTCTCCACCATCCTGAGTGATAGCATTCTGAAGTCGGAGCAATAGTTCCTTTTTCAGCCCCGAAGTCTGAAGATTTCGTTTTCCTAATTCTTCTTTCAACTCAGCTGTTGTCAATTGTTCTAATTTGCGACCCATTTTATGTAACTGAAACACTATTTATTACAGTTTTATAGCACAATCAGTTCAATAGTTTCTGGAAAATTCCACTTTCACAATTAAATGAGTCACCGAAACTGTTTTAGAAAATGTCACTATGGAATTTTCTAGCACTTTACAGAGTTTTATCCCCAATTTCTGACACCAATGTGATGTTTTGGCCTGAGGTTCGATAAATAAAACTCAATCAAAATTCCATAATAAAACAACAAATCTCTTTATTTAATGAAACACAACGTCTTTCAGTTTAAATAACACCGAATCTAACTTATTTCACTTATTCACAATTCAAATACGTTTTTATAATTCAACACTTTTTATTTAATCTCAATTCAATAACTTTTTACTAACGTTTCCAGTTGTTAACAATTCCACTTTCGAAAATAAACTGAACTTTCAATGCAATCTACTCTTGTATTTATACAAGTTTACAAGCTTCTGGAAGTTTCTGTCTGGTTCTGGCACAATCTAAGCTTTTGGTACTAATTCGAGTCTCGAATTAGTACTTCAAGTTCGATTTAGTACTCAGTCAAAACATATTGCAAATATGTAGCATACTTTTAGGCGCTCACAATGAATGTTGGTTGTTGTACACATTGAATCCAACAGATGTCGTTAATTTACAAAATGTATCCTCCGAATATCTAAACTTGTTGCCACATCACAATATTTAGAATTTACTTAATGTACTTTATGTGTTTAGAAATTCCTTAATGTACTATATGTTTTTATATATTTAAAATTTACTTAATGTGTTTTAAATATATTTCATTCTGGTTTTATTAATAATTAATAACTATATGTGCGCACAATTTGTTTAGACGATTTTTTTGTACTTTAACTCCTTTTCCTTTGCATTTGATATCGCAGTTTACACTATCTTCGGACAATACTTCGTATGGCCCTATGAAAATAGGATCTAATTTTCTTCTATTTTCATTTCTTAATAGGACCCAGCTCCGTGTTTCGAAACTAATTGGTTTACTCTTAGCTTTTTTTTCGTGCTCAGCTTTTCTTGTATTTTTCTTTTCTTACAGCACATCTCTTGTATCTCTATGAGCAATTTGTAGTTTTTCTCTTAGTTCAATTACATAGTTTTCATGTACGTTGTCGTCCGAATACTAATTCAAATGGTGAATACTCTGTGTCCGTGTGTACTGTACCATACTATGTGTTTTCCTATAACATACATACATACATACATATGTATGTATCCATGTACACCAGTCTGTGTGTTTTTCAGATACGTTACTTCTAAGGTATGCTCCTAGGACTTTATATGAGTTTTCTAACGGTCCTATACTTTCGTGATGGTAGGCTGTAGATTGAATTTGCTCTATTTTTAGCAATTTGCACATATCCTTAAAAAATTTGTTGATAAATTGTGTGCCTTGATTAGACGCTATTATCTTTGGAACACCATATCTAAGAATAAAGCATTCTACTAGTCCTTTAGCTACTGTGGTAGCTTCTTTGTTTTCGATTGGGATTGCTTCAGTGAATTTCGTCAGTTCATCTTGTTACGTAAGTATGTACCTGTATCCATTTACTGATTCGTCCAAGGGACCTACTAAATCTAGATAAATTTTATCAAAACTTGATTCAACAGTTGACGTTATTTCCATAGTTTGTTTTTTGCGTGATATATATTTATTTTTCTGATAAATTGGGCAATGTTTTACATAAGTAGCTATGTCATTTTGTATTCAATTCCAGAAATATTTTTGTTTAATAGTTTTAATCATGCGGTTTATTCCTGCATGTCCACTTGTTGGTAATACGTGGTAGTCATTGAGCAATATTTTATTTTTGTGAGGATCGGTAATTTCTATATATTTATTTATGAGGTGCACCTTTATATTACTTTTTTTAAACATATCTCCTAAGATTTTTTGTAACTCGTGAATTTTATATTCTCGACGGCCGTCTGTTAATTTTCTTATTTTTTCTTTTGTAATATATATTCTATTTATTGATAATAGTCCGCAGATTCTATGCACGTCCCTCGACAACAAATCGCAAAATGATGTCGATCGGGCGGTAGTGCTTTCCTTGGGCTTTCTTAGGAGTATACAATTCATCTCTAGGATGTATGCCAGCACTTTGTTTATTTTTATTTTTTTTTATTATATATATATATATATTATTTTATTTTTAGCTCAATTATTTTATGCCCATGTTCTGTGTTTTAAGCAATTCAGTGATAACACGATTATTCTATTCTTTTTCCGTTCTGTGTTCCCGTTTTCTTTAATCAATTTTTCTGTCTTTGATTGTGACCTTCTGACACTAATATTTGGAGTTGTTTGAGGTAGTCTGAATCTGACTTTATTCTACTTAAGGCAACAGAGAAGTTATATTCTTCTAGTGGTAACCTGAATTTGGTCAGTCTACTAGAAGGTTTTTTAGGGAAAAAAGGTATACCAGGGGTCTATGATCAGTTATTATTTTAAATTTCCTGCCAAATAGATATGGTCGAAAATGTTTTACTGCCCATGTGCTATAATTCTTTTCGGCTTTATTTAGAGTTTTGCTTGCATAAGAAATGGGGTTTTCATCTAAATTTGAAAGTACAGCCCCTAAAGCAAAGCCTGAGGCGTCTGTACGTAATATGATTTCTTTTTCGAAATGGGAACTGTAGAATTTGGGGGCTAGTAAGAATTGTTTTTAAAAGTTGAAAAGATTTGTCACAGTTTTGGTCAAAATTGAAATCTACGTTCTTTCTTAGTAATCTTTTGAAATGTATGGCTATTTTAGCAAAGTTTGGTATAAATTTGCGATAATAATTTGCGAATGCTACGAATCACATTTACTAGAATGAATCTTTAGATTTACTTCCCTAAGTCCATTAAACACATCGGTCAAATTTTTGTTGTGATCGGTAAGGCTTTTGCCGAAAACTATTAGGTCATCAAGGTAGACAAAGCAACGTGAGTAAGTCAGTCTAGTTATAGCTATGGAAATCATTCTCGAAAATTTACTGGGAGAGATTTAAAGTCCCATCGGGAGTCTTTTTAATTGAAAATGGCCGTCTTCCGTTGAAAATGCTGTCATAGGTCTACTTTTTGGTTCGAGTACCATTTGGTAGGGCAAATCAACATACGACAAATACATAGCTTCTCCTACCATGTCGTAGATGTCGCATATGTTCGTCAATGGGAATTTGTCTTCTTCTATTTGTTCATTGACGTTTCGGTAATCTATTACCATGCGGAACTTTTGTAAGCCAGTAATAGGATCCTTTTTCTTTGGTACAATTAGGATCGGAGAGTTCCACGCAGAGACAGATGGTTCTATTATATCGTTTTCAATCATTTTGTTTATTTCTATCCTTATGTCTTGCTTTTATGTATGCAGAAGTCGGTAAGGTTAAGTATATTTGGGTGTAGCTCCTTCTTTTAGTGTAATTTCCGCTTGTCCTACATGACTGTGTGTAAGCTTCTTC
Source organism: Platycheirus rosarum (assembly GCA_963971375.1). Taxonomy (NCBI): domain Eukaryota; kingdom Metazoa; phylum Arthropoda; class Insecta; order Diptera; family Syrphidae; genus Platycheirus; species Platycheirus rosarum. The sequence goes on along the minus strand of OZ020507.1, from coordinate 144,905,244 downwards.
TTCACCTTCTAGGTAGAAAATATTGTGATATTAAGTGACTATAGCTTTAATTTCGGCTTTATTTTTTCTCCAATATTTAGGGTTTCGAAATTTATTTCACTCAGTATCTTCTGTTTTCGAAAGCTCATATTTCTCGTCAAATATGGACTGTATTTTTCTTACCTTTATTAAATACGTTACCAAATATCTTTATATCCAACGCTGAAAAGATTCTGATGAATTTGTTTTCTAATTTGAATAGAAATTAAAATATTCGGTTGTTTCCTTTCTTACAATCAAAACAATAATAATATTCTTTATTTTTTCTGTTTGCTTTATATAACATGTTTGCTACAAAAACAAAATATTAAGTTTTTTAAAAAATACGTAACAGTTTAGTGTTTTATAAGCACATGCCTATATTTCTCTTGTCTTAGAAGGTTGTGCATGTGCATTATCCTTCCAGTAGGATTCGTTGGCTTTCACATTTGTGTCGGTTTCAACATACTGTGCCCTTGAAGTCTCCGCTTCAATATCTACCGACACAATTTTTGAACTGGGCGCACTAGTGGTTCTTTGTTTGATTGATTCCCAATCTGAGGTAGCTACTCTTAAGCTTACGTTTCGAACCAGGCCATCCGGGCCGGGGAACACTTTGACGACACGTGCGGTTCTCCATAATGTCGGAGGTATGTTATCTCCGCGAATAAGAACTAGATCACCAATCCTTAAATTTGGATGCACTCTTCGCCATTTTGGATGTTTTTGCAGTTCGTGCAAATAATCTCTGGACTAAACTTTCCAAAGACATTGTGTCATCCTTTGAATTTTTACTGCCAATTTCAATTTATTGTCCGGGATTTCTTGAAAATTTGTGCCAAGGGCTGAATGATGGGTTTGCCAATAAGAAAATGCGCTGGTGTTAGAAACGACAAATCTTCTGGATCATCTGACTGTGGATAATGGTCGTGAGTTCATTACTGCACTAGTTTGAGCTAGTATAACTCTGAAAGCACTGCTAGTTAATTTATGTGGACCGACAATTCTTTTTAAGTGGTATTTCATCGATTTCACTGCGGCTTCCCACATTCCTCCCTGATGCGGTGCGGTTATTGTGATAAAGTGCCATTCCGTACCGTATTCTTGCAGTTTCTTAGCCATATTCATTCCATTCTAAGTCCGCAGCATAAGTCTCAACTACTTTTCTGCGCTCGTAAGGTTTTCCCATTGTCACTCTATAGACGTGTACATGCGCCACGAATGCTGGTAAAACAAAGAAATGCTTGAATGAAATCTGCTGTTGACAAACTATCGACTAATTCCAAATGTACTGCCTTGGTGACCATACACGAATACAGCGACGTATTTTTTCCAAAATGTTACATCGACCTCCACGAACTTTTAGCAAAAACGGCCCAGCATAATCCACACCCGAGTGTTGAAATGGTCGGCAGGACTGCACTCGATCGGATGGTAACTCACCCATCATTTGCTGCATTGCTTGTTGGTTTTCTCGTGCACAGACAACACAACGTGAATTGTGCGTGTAAATCGCCCGACGCAAGTTTGTGATCCAATACTTCCGACGTATAAATGCTCCCATCTCACGTGGACCACCGTGCAAAGTGGCTGCATGAGCTTCTTGAATGAACAATATTGTCAATGGGCTAACGTCTGTTAAAATTATTGGGTTTTTCCGGTCTTTTGTTAACAGTGCTCGATGCAAACGACCACTCATGCGAAGTAAACCTTGATCGTCAATTCGTGGATTAAATTTGAATATTGAACTTATTGTATCAATGCTGCTCTTGGGTGATATCCGTAAAGCTTTCATTTCTTTTTCGTAATAGATGGCTTGTTCTTCGCGAATCCAATATTCCAACCCATTTTCAACTTCTGCATTTGTCAGCGGGCCTTTTCGACAAAAATGTTTTTCTTTTTGAAGACTATTAGATTGAAACTGAAAAATCCATGTTGTCAATCTGCTTCGACATCGCGAAGTGTTATGCTCATAACCAATAATTCTTTGAATGTTTGACGGACCTTCGTATTACGAAGGTTTTTATCTGAACTCGTTTTTTCATCCAGCGCTATATTCCTTCGGTTTCGATCTTTAACCAACCATTCCAGCACTATTTGAGAATCTGACCATAGTGTACTTTCAACATGCATCAAGTTTGAAGCTGACTTGAAAGCAAATATAAGTTTGCTTAATAATTTTGCACCACATAGTTCAAGTCTTGGTATTGACATAACCTTCACAGGTGCAACATTCGATTTAGCTGTGATCAGAATGATTTGGACTTGATTTTCTGATACAACGCACACGTATAAGGCTGCTCCATATGCTGCCAATGAAGCGTCCGCAAAACCATGCTAAGACATTTTTCTGACGTCACTTATCCCCAAACAGCGCGGGAGCCGAATTTCCGTGATATGTGACAATTGCTGCTGAGATTGCTGCCACCTGTGGTAAATATCATCTGGAATCGGGACGTCCCATCCGATATTCGCTCGCCGTTTGGATCAAATATATGTGCTATGTGGCTTAGTACTCGACGTTTTGTTGCTTCTTTCTCTTTAAGTATCAAGGGTGGCCGGAATTTAAACATTAATTCATCTGTTCCAGGTAACCAACGTAAACCTAGCACAGTTGTATCGCTAAAATCACCCAAATCGAGTGCATCTTCAGTTTGCTTTTAACCAGTACAGGGTACCACTACCAATTGATTTGAACGCCACTTACTTAGTACAAGTTCATACGATCGAAGTAATGCATCCATCTCGTTACATAACTTTTTTGCCGTTGCTATACAAGCAATCGTCCATATAGAAATCACGTTTGATTGCCTGTGTGCCCATCGGCCATTGTCACGTGCTGCTTGAATCATCGCACGAACTGCGCAATGTGGAGCTGAAGCAAGACTAAAAGTCACTGTTGTTAGCCAATACTCTTGAATTTCACTATTATCCGTTGGTCGCCAAAAAATCCTCTGTAAGCCCCACTGCTCAGGACTAATTCGCACTTGCAGGAACATTTTCTGAATGTCTGCGGTCACGGCGATGGGATGGCAATGAAAGCACATTATTACTACTAACTTGCTTACTTAGGGGGCGCTACAGTTCGGGACGAACCTGGGCCTCAACCAACATGCCTCTCCAGCCAGCTCGGTCTTTTGCTAGCTGCCTCCAGTTTTGCACTCCAAGTTTTTTGAGGTCGTCCTCCACTTGAGCGCGCCACCTAAGGCGAGGTCTTCCTTGACTGCGTCTACCCTCTGGGATGGAATCGAAGATCCAGCGAGCCGGAGCATTGTTGTCCATTTGCTCTACATGACCTAGCCATCTCAAACGTGATATGCGTATTTTTTTGACCAGGTCAATGTCGCTGTACAGCTCGTATAGTCCTTGGTTGAACCTTCTCCTCCAAAGCCCGTTAACGCAGATAGGGCCATCCTCCGAAGAATCCTACGCTCGAAACGACTAAGGATATCTTAATCCGCTTTAGATAGAGTCCATGCCTCGGCGCCATAGAGCAGGACTGGGATGATTAGGGTCTTATACAGAGTCTCGTTTGTCTTTCGAGAGAGGGCTTTGCTACTTAATTGTCTTCCTAGCCCATAGAAACAGCGATTGGCAAGAGTAATTCTTCGCTTTATTTCTGACGAGATGTTGTTGTCAGATGTTATAGCGGATCCGAAGTCCCTAACTACCTCAAAGTTGTACCTAACGTTTCAGTGACAGCTCGCCGAGTTCTGCCAATGATGTCTATGTCGTCAGCGAATGCTAGCAATTGCACAGACTTGAAAAAAAATTGTCCCACTACAATTGACTTGCGAGTTTCTTATAATTTTTTCAAGTATTAAGTTGAAGAAATCGCACGATAGCGCATCACCTTGTCGGAATACTTTTTTGACGTCAAAAGCTTCTGTGAGGTCATTACCAACCTTGACGGAGCAGCGAGAGTTCTCCATCGTCATCCTGCACAGTCGGACGAGTTTTGTGGGGATGCCAAAACCTGACATGGCTTTGTATAGCTCGTCTCTATAAATGGTATCGTACGCGGCCTTAAAATCAATAAAGAGGTGGTGCATATCGATTTGAAATTCTTGGGTAGTTTCCAGGATCTGCCGTAGCGTGAATATTTGATCGATTGTGGACTTTTCTGGTCTGAAACCACACTGATAAGGGCCAATCAGGTTGCTGACGAAAGGTTTCAGGCGTTTACATAGTACGGCAGAAAGGATCTTGTAGGCGATATTCAGGAGACTAATTCCTCTATAGTTGGTGCAGTTTAGAGGGTTTCCTTTCTTGTGGATCGGGCAAACGATGCTGAGGTTCCATTCATCAGGCATACTTTCTTCTGACCAAACTTTGGAGATGAGTTGGTGTATGCACTCCACCAGGTCATTTCCGGCCGCTTTAAAAAGTTCGGCGGGTAGTCCGAATTATTAGTAATACCAAATCTTCTTGCAATTTTTCACCAATCAGTTGAGCTCCATTCTGAGATAAACCACGATCAGTCGAACATGAAGCATCGAAAATTCTTAAGTACAGCATGATGTGGAATATGATAAGACAATGGCCCTAGGGGACGATCAGCTAAGCGCATATGATCTGCAGAAAGTAACCCTTGGATTGCACCAACATAGTTTTGTTTATATTGCTCATCTTTTTGAAATCGCTTTTGTAATTGACGAAATCGATGAAGTGCGATTGCTCGTGATGAGCCAAGCTGCTGAATGTCAATGCGCAATGGAATTTGAACTTGAAAGCGGCCATTCTGCAAGCGTTGATTTTTGGGTATAAATATTTCCTCGCATTGTTCTTGTATCATAGTGCGAGACCGCACCACCGATATTTCTTCACTTTCCCAAAACCGTTGCAGTAATTTATCTAGCGTGTTTGTCTCGTTACTTGTCATCATGTTGACCGCAGTTTTCTTTTGAGTGTGAATACCTCCACCAAATATTAACCAGCCTAATTTTGATGGCTGAAAGGCGATACTTAAATCATTGACAAAACTGCCATCTTGAATAAACACTAGCGCCCAAAAGGACATCAATGGGTGCTGGTATAACCGCTTCTGGATCAGCCAATTGTTCACGCAATACCGGTGGAATAATTCTGGATGATATTTTTGACTGTGGTAACCAGCTATCAGTTATCTGAGGCACAATAATTAATTCGATTGTCGCCAGTGATTTGTCACTTAATCGATCTAACAGCTGACATACTATTTTGCGAGTTTGTGACTTTCCTGGTTGTGTTATTGTTGCCATTTAAACGAACAGCTATGTGTTGGCCATTGGAGTTGATTTATTGCGTGTGCATTAATAATGTTCATCTGTGCACCGGTATCACATAAAGCCCGTAGTGGAGGAGAAATTCGATCAGCGATTTGTAAGCGTATAACGGCCGTTGCTAAAAGTGTTGTTTCTTCATTTTCGACCGAGTTAGTTTTATTTGTCATAATTTGCGCATTAAGTTCACTGCGCCCATGACATGCTGCTGATTGTTACTTAGGTACTCGCTGTGTTGCTGTATTTTATGCAAGACAGCGTTGTTCTGCGCTACGTTCTAACCGATGAAATTTTGCACCGGAAGCTTTCGAATTCATTGGACATAAACAGCTATTGTGTGGCGTACGACAGCGCGGACACGGCTTATCTGGGCACGCGGCTGTAAGGTGTCTTAAACTGAAGCAATTGTGATACATTCTCCGTTCTTTGACGTAATTCTGTCTTTCCATAATTGGCATCGCCCTAAATTTGAAGCATTTGAAGGGCCAATGATGGGCTCCTGGGCATTATTTACACATTGGACGTTGTTCATCACTACGACCATTACTTACACCTCGTTCAACCATTGTAGAACGTTTGCTAAATAGTGCAGTTTGGTGTTCATTGTTCTGGTCTAACGAACGCGTTGCCGCTAGCTGCTCGAGCAAACAAAAGTAGGGAGTGTATCGGCTGAGCGTCGCAATACCCATTGTGCTTGGCTGCCTGCATCCAGAATGCTTTCAAGCTGATATAAGAGCATATAGTCAGCTACCTTTTCTGGTGAAAGCAGCATTTGTAGTTTTCGGAAAGCACTTCGAGCAGCATCTAGAGCCCTACGAACCCTTTCGCATGTAGGCGGCTGCAACGGTCTATAGTGCTTGTAAATGCGCTCGATCGTATTATATTTGTTACTATATTGGTATAAATAGCTGCTTTCATTTGCAACTGGCCAGTTTTTTATATATTTGTGCTGTTCGTCCTTGCAATTAATCCAACAAATATCGCATTTTTTGGCCATCCGATAGTTGAGCACTGTTGTGAACTTCTTCTTGAAACATTGGTCGGAAATTGACCCAATAAACTTCAAGTCCAGAGAATTTCATCAATTTTGATGGCCCTGACAGTTGAATATGAATCAGTTGGCGACTATCCGATGTGATCGTTGGAGACTGATTTTTTGATTCTAAGCTGCATGTTTTAATTTTGTTTATCCGTGAACGCAATTTCGACTTCAATTGTTAATATGCCTTTGTTCCTCGACTATAGACCTCAATGCATTTTAGCTACAATGCGTTCGATATTGAATTAGCACTTAGTTCCTGTCAAATATTTTGGAATGTGCTCCAAACACTCTCCAAATACTCCATGCGCACGTTCAGTTCATCGATTGACCAATTTGACAGCTGACAACCTTCCTCCACAGCCTGCATAAGAGCTGTAAGAGCTGTATTCATCTTCAATGGCAATGGTATTGATTCTTCAACCGCATCTGATGTCGAAGAATAAAGCACGTCTCCATGTTGTCGCTAAAAAAATATCTACCTTCTTTTGGAGTGGTTGCAAAAACTGATTATTATTATGAAAATCATCATTTGGATGTTCTCTCACAACTTCTGCGTCAATTTCTGCTTATCGCTCACGAGTTATTCGAATAAATTTGCCTGGTGCAACTGAAAAACAAATTGCTGGTTGAAAATTATTCACAGACGGCTCAAATACACTCAAATTTGTTCAGTGCTGCTACAATATTTTCAAAATGCTGAAATTCAACATTCAATTTACTTTTTTTAGATTAAATGTTAAAAATGTGCATGAAATTACTGTAAAATTGCGCTTTCCGTGCAGTGCTCCTATATCGCACGGAAATAAAAAAACAAAATGCCAATTGCGTTCATACGGCAAGCACTACACGTTCCGGCAGTGCACTTATATCGCACGGAACATAGGCAGGCATCAATTGTGTATTTGTAAAACAGACGTGTTCATAAGACTACAATAAAATTGCGTTCTCCGTGCAGTGCGCTTATATCGAACGGAACTTCGAGTTTCAATTGTAATCTAATACGGCACACACCTGTTAACATAATTTGAATTATTTAAGTGTTTTGCGTTGCTACAATACTGATGAACGGAGATGTGTGAACAGCTGTTCATACTCACATGCTCTTGCTTGATTCATTTGCACATCGCTTTTTTCATTGCTTCTGCCATTCGACAAATGTAATCGCTTCATTTTGGCTTTCCCGTCATGTTAAAAAAAAAAAAAAAATCTATACAAAAATAAAACGGAAAAACAATAAAAATGACTATATGTATGTACATATATATTATGTATAGGACATTAATGATTTATTATCGCGAATTTAACTGCTGGTCTTTATCCGGCTTGAAGGACCATGTTTTCGAAAGCTCATCTTTCTCGTCAAATATGGACTGTATTTTTCTTACCTTTATTAAATACGTTACCAAATATCTTTATATCCAACGCTGAAAAGATCCTGATGAATTTGTCTCCTAATTTGAATTGAAATTGAATATTCAGTTGTTTCCTTTCTTACAATCAAAAACAATAATAATATTTTTTTTTATTTCTGTTTGCTCTATAAAACATGTTTGCTCCAAAACAAAATATTAAGTTTTTTTTTAAAAATACCTAACATTTCAGTGTTTAATAAGCACATGCCTATATCCCTCTTGTCTTAAAAGGTTGTGCATGCGCATTATCCTTCCAGTAGGATTCTTTGGCTTTCACATTTGTGTCAGTTTCAACAAATACGTTACCAAGTATCTTTATATCCAATGCTGAAAAGATCCTGATGAACTTTTCTCCTAATTTGAATTGAAATTGAATATTCGGTTGTTTCCTTATTTACAACTAAAAACAATACTAATATTTTTTATTTTTTCTGTTTGCTGTATAAAACATGTTTGCTACAAAAACAAAATATTAAGTTTTTTTAAAAATACCTAACAGTTTAGTGTTTTATAAGCACATGCCTATATCTCTCTTGTCTTAGAAGGTTGTGCATTATCCTTCCAGTAGGATTCGTTGGCTTTCACATTTGTGTCGGTATCAACATCTTCTTATTTCTGGTAGGTGCTACTGTAGTTTTCAATCTCGTGAGACAAGATCATATTCTGAGGCGGGTAGCAATTGCGGTTCCGCCCATTTAAGATTTACACATGTTTCACGGGTGTTTATGTTTATTGGAATCTTTTCTTCTTTGGCCTGTGATATGGATCCGGCCATGTAGACACATTTACACAACTCTTGGGGGTGAAATATTTTAGGTTCAGTATATTGTGTATCTTGCCAGTAGGTTGCTTCGCATCTTCAGTATCGGTATCGATATTTACCTGTAATTTATTTGTAATTTCAGTAGTACGTTTTCAAGATCTATTGCACCAAATTTGGTTAAAAAATTTGCTCCAATAATTCCGTCAACGGGTATCGGATATGTATCAGGTACTACATGAAGTTCATAAGGAATGTCGTTACGTCCAAAGTGCAACGTGTTAATACATGTGCCTTTTGATTTTAGGTCTCCAGATATACCTATGATGGTGGTGATGTTTTTCTTGTCTATTGAAGGGTTTCCCTTGATTACAAAGCTTTTGACTACGCAGATAGATGCACCTGTATCTAGTAAGCATCGTACGGGTTTGTCATTATTAAAAAGTATTTGTTCATAAATGCCGTTTTCTATCCCCGCTGTGTATATTGCGTTTGGTCGGGATTCTATAGACTCCCTTCCGACAGGTCGGCTATCCCCTCGGTTTTTTTTTTTACAGTTACAGTTAACTTAATTGAGACATAAAAGGATCAATACAATTATTTTTTGTTTCTTATATACTGTTTCTTGTGGTCGACTTAATGATATGCCTGACTTACTCTATAGCTTATATTTTTGAATATTTTGTAATATCGAACAAACTTTATATCTTATTGTTAAATGTGAAGAAATAATTAGCGTACGCTTGCTCCCGGTGTACTTTCACTGCTTTTGCTCTTTTGGCAATGACTAGAAAAACTAAAAAACTACAAACTTTAGGGTTAAGTTGGTTGCAAAAAATAACACAACATTTATTATTTCTCTATTCTATTCAGAGGTCTAAAAATTCTTAATGGTTTATATAAAATATACATATATACACCTAAGAAATTGGAGTGAAAACTTATTTTATCCATATTTTTTAAAAGAAGATGGAGTTGATATTTCATGAGGGGAATGGTATCAGTTTTATCATATATTACTTGGTTGGAAAACCATTTTTTGTTAGGCTTTCTAAACATTCTGCAGCAAAATCTTAATATTTTCCTTTCAAAAACTTCCATTTCTTTTGCAACTGAGGGAGATATGGTAAACCATATACCAAAGCCATATGTAAGTATTGGTCTTATTAGAGTCTTGTCAATAAGCAGTTAAGTTTTTAATAGCAAATGTTTGGAATTAAGCAATGGTTTAAGTATTCCTGTGCGGTTGGTGTGATAAAGTGCCATTCCGTACGGTATTCTTGCAGTTTTTTAGCCATATTCATTCCATTCTAAGTCTGCAACATACGTCCCAACTCCTTTTTTGCGCCCGTACATGTACATGTACATGCGCCACGAATGCTGGTAAAACAAAGAAATGCTTGAATGAAATCTGCTGTTGACAAACTATCGACTAATTCCAAATGTACTGCCTTGGTGACCATACACACGAATACAGCGACGTATTTTTTTTCCAAAATGTTACATCGACCTCCACGAACTTTTAGCAAAAAAGGCCCAGCATAATCCACACCCGAGTGTTGAAATGGTCGGCAGGACTGCACTCGATCGGATGGTAACTCGCGCATCATTTGCTGCATTGCTTGTTGGTTTTCTCGTGCACAGACAACACAACGTGAATTGTACGTGTAAATCGCCCGACGCAAGTTTGTGATCCAATACGACGTATAAATGCTCCCATCTCACGTGGACCACCGTGCAAAGTGGCTGCATGAGCTTCTTGAATGAACAATATTGTCAATGGGCTAACGTCAGTTAAAATTATTGGGTTTTTCCGGTTTTTGTTAACAGTGCTCGATGCAAACGACCACTCATGCGAAGTAAACCTTGATCGTCGATTCATGGATTAAATTTGAATATTGAACTTAGTGTATCAATGCTGCTCTTGGGTGATATCCAAAAAGCTTTCATTTCTTTTTCGTAATAAATGGCTTGTTCTTCGCGAATCCAATATTCCAACCCATTTTGAATTTCTGCATTTGTCAGCGGGCTTTTTCGACAAAGATGCTTTTCATTTTGAAGACTATTAGATTAAAACTGAAAAATCCATGCTGTTAATCTGCTCAATATACTTATGCTCGATGCACGCGACAACAAATCGACATCGCGGAGTGTTATGCTCATAATCAATAATTCTTTGAATGTTTGACGGACCTTCGTATTACGAAGGTTATTGTCTGAACTCGTTTTTTCATCCAGCGCTATATCCTCTTGGGTTTCGATCCTTAACCAACCATTCCAGCACTATTTGAGAATCCGACCATAGTGTACTTTCAACATGCATCAAGTTTGAAGCTGATTTGAAAGCAAATATAAGTTCGCTTAATAATTTTGCACCACATAGTTCAAGTCTTGGTATTGACATAACCTACACAGGTGCAACATGCGATTTAGCTGTGATCAGAATGATTTGGACTTGATTTGCTGATTCAACGCGCACGTATAAGACTGATCCATATGCTGCCAATGAAGCGTCAGCAAAACCATGCAAAGACATTTTCCTGACGTCACTTATCCCCAAACAGCGCGGGTGCCGAATTTCCGTGATATGTGACAATTGCTGCTGAAATTGCTGCCACCTGTGGTAAATATCATCTGGAATCGGGACGTCCCATCCGATATTCGCTCGCCATATGTCTTGCATTATAATTTTCGCAACGATTAAAACTGGCCCAACGTAACCGTTTGGATCAAATATATGTGCTTTGTGGCTTAGTACTCGACTTTTGTTGCTTCCTTTGCTTTAAGTATCATGGGTGGCCGGAATTTAAACATTAATTCATCTGTTCCAGGTAACCAACGTAAACCTAGCACAGTTGTATCGCTAAGTTCACCCAAATCGAGTGCATCTTCAGTTTGCTTTTAACCAGTACTGGGTACCACTCCCAATTGATTTGAACGCCACTTACTTAGTACAAGTCCATACAATCGAAGTAATGCATCCATCTCGTTACATAACTTTTTTGCCTTTGCTATATCTGCTGCGCTTGACAAGCAATTGTCCATATAGAAATCACGTTTGATTGCCTCTGCGCCCATCGGCCATTGCACGCGTGAGTCACGTGCTGCTTGAATCATCGCACGAACTGCACAATGTGGAGCTGAAGCAAGACCAAAAGTCACTGTTGTTAGCCAATACTCTTGAATTTCACTATTATCCGTTGGTCGCCAAAAAATCCTCTGTACGTCCCACTGCTCAGGACTAATTCGCACTTGCAGGAACATTTTCTGAATGTCTGCGGTCACGGCGATGGGATGGCAAAGAAGGCACATTATTACTACTTACTGGCTTACTTAGGGGGCGCTACAGTTCGGGACGAACCTGGGCCTCAACCAACATGCCTCTTCAGCCAGCTCGGTCTTTTGCTAGCTGCCTCCAGTTTTGCACTCCAAGTTGTTTGAGGTCGTCCGCCACCTAAAGCGAGGTCTTCCTTGACTGCGTCTACCCTCTGGGATGGAATCGAAGATCCTGCGAGCCGGAGCATTGTTGTCCATTCGCTTTACATGACCTAGCCATCTCAAACGTGATATCCGTATTTTTTTGACCAGGTCAATGTCGAACCTTCTCCTCCAAAGCCCGTTAACGTAGATAGGGCCATCCTCCGAAGAATCTTACGCTCGAAACGACTAAGGATATCTTAGTCCGCTTTAGATAGAGTCCATGCCTCGGCCCCATAGAGCAGGACTGGGATGATTAGGGTCTTATACAGAGTCTCCTTTGTCTTTCGAGAGAGGGCTTTGCTACTTAATTGCCTTCCTAGCCCATAGAAACAGCGATTGGCAAGAGTAATTCTTCGCTTTATTTCTGACGAGATGTTGTTGTCAGATGTTAAAGCGGATCTTAGGTACACAAAGTCCCTAACTACCTCAAAGTTGTACCTGTGTATTGTGGTGTTTTGTCCAATCCGCCGGTGTTGTGCATCACGTTGTCGGAATCCTTTTTTGACGTCAAAAGCTTCTGTGAGGTTATTACCAACCTTGACGGAGCAGCGAGAGTTCTCCATCGTCATCCTGCACAGTGGGACGAGTTTTGTGGGGATGCCAAAACCTGACATGGCTTTGTATAGCTTGTCTCTATTAATGCTATCGTACGCGGCCTTAAAATCAATAAAGAGGTGGTGCGTATCGATTTGAAATTCTTGGGTAGTTTCCAGGATCTGCCGTAGCGTGAACATTTGATCTTTGTTGACTTTCCTGGTCTGAAACCACACCGATAAGGGCCAATCAGGTTGCTGACGAAAGATTTCAGGCGTTCACATAGTACGGCAGATAGGATCTTGTAGGCGATATTCAGGAGACTAATTCCTCTATAGTTGGCGCAGTTTAGAGGGTCTCCTTTCTTGTGGATCGGGCAAACGATGCTGAGGTTCCATTCATCAGGCATACTTTCTTCTGACCAAACTTTAGAGATGAGTTCGTGTATGCACTCCACCAGGTCATCTCCGGACGCTTTAAAAACTTCGGCGGGTAGTCCGAATTATTAGTAATACCAAATCTTCTTGCAATTTTTCACCAATCAGTTGAGCTCCATTCAGAGATAAACCACGATCAGTCGAACATGAAGCATCGAAAATTCTTAAGTACAGCATAATGTGGAATATGATAAGACAATGGCCCTAGGGAACGATCAGCTAAGCGCATATGATCTGCAGAAAGTAACTCTTGGATTGCACCAACATAGTTTTGTTTATATTGCTCATCTTTTTGAAATCGCTTTTGTAATTGACGAAATCGATGAAGTGCGATTGCTCGTGATGAGCCAGGCTGCTAAATGTCAATGTCCAATGGAATTTTAACTTGAAAGCGGCCATTCTGCAAGCGTTGATTTGTGGGTATAAATATTTCCTCGCATTGTTCTTGTATCATAGTGCGAGACCGCACCACCGATATTTCTTCACTTTCCCAAAACCGTTGCAGTAATTTATCTAGCGTGTTTGTCTCGTTACTTGTCATCATGTTGACCGCGGTTTCCTTTTGAGTGTGAATACTTCCGCCAAATATTAACCAACCTAATTTCGATGGCTGAAAGGCGATGCTTAAATCATTGACAAAACTGCCATCTTGAATAATTGTCGCCCAAAGACTAGCGCCCAAAAGGACATCAATGGGTGCTGGTATAACCGCTTCTGGATCAGCCAATTGCTCACGCAATACCGGTGGAATAATTCTGGATGATATGACTGTGGTAACCAGCTATCAGTTATCTGAAGCACAATAATTAATTCGATTGTCGCCAGTGATTTGTCACTTAATCGATCTAACAGCTGACATACTATTTTGCGAGTATGTGACTTTCCTGTGGTTGTGTTATTGATGCCATTTAGATGAACAGCGATGTGTTGGCAATTGGAGTTGATTTATTGCGTGTGCATTAATAATGTTCATCTGTGCACCGGTATCACATAAAGCCCGTAGTGGAGGAGAAATTCGATCAGCGATTTGTAAGCGTATAACGGCCGTTGCTAAAAGTGTTGTTTCTTCATTTTCGACCGAGTTAGTTTTATTTGTCATGATTTGCGCATTAAGTTCACTGCGCCTATGACATGCTGCTGATTGTTACTTAGGTACTCGCTGTGTTGCTGTATTTTATGCAAGACAGCGTTGTTCTGCGCTACGTTCTAACCGATGAAATGTTGCACCGGAAGCTTTCGAATTCATTGGACATAAACAGCTATTGTGTGGCGTACGACAGCGCGGACACGGCTTATCTGGGCACGCGGCTGTAAGGTGTCTTAAACTGAAGCAATTGTGATACATTCTCTGTTCTTTGACGTAATTCTGTCTTTCTATAATTGGCATCGCCCTAAATTTGAAGCATTTGAAGGGCCAATGATGGGCTCCTGGGCATTATTTACACATTGGACGTTGTTCATCACTACGACCATTACTTACACCTCGTTCAACCATTGTAGAACGTTTGCTAAATAGTGCAGTTCGGTGTTCATTGTTCTGGTCTAACGAACGTGTTGCCGTTAGCTGTTCGAGCATACAAAAGTAGGGAGTGTATCGGCTGAGCGTCGCAATACCCATTGTGCTTGGCTGCCTGCATCCAGAATGCTTTCAAGCTGATATAAGAGCATATAGTCAGCTACCTTTTCTGGTGAAAGCAGCATTTGTAGTTGTCGGAAAGCACTTCGAGCAGCATCTAGAGCCCTACGAACCCTTTCGCATGTAGGCGGCTGCAACGGTCTTAAGCTATATAGTGCTTGTAAATGCGCTCGATCGTATTATATTTGTTACTATATTGGTATAAATAGCTGCTTTCATTTGCAACTGGCCAGTTTTTTATATATTTGTGATGCTCGTCCTTGCAATGAATCCAACAAATATCGCATTTTTTGGCCATCCGATAGTTGAGCACTGTTGTGAACTTCTTCTTGAAACATTGGTCGGAAATTGACCCAATAAACTTCAAGTCCAGAGAATTTCATCAATTTTGATGGCCCTGACAGTTGAATATGAATCAGTTGGCGACTATCCGATGTGATCGTTGGAGACTGATTTTTTGATTCTAAGCTGCATGTTTTAATTTTATTTATCCGTGAACGCAATTTCGACTTCAATTGTTAATATGCCTTTGTTCCTCGACTATAGACCTCAATGCATTTTAGCTACAATGCGTTCGATATTGAATTAGCACTTAGTTCCTGTCAAATATTTTGGAATGTGCTCCAAACACTCTCCAAATACTCCATGCGCACGTTCAGTTCATCGATTGACTAATTTGACAGCTGATTACCTTCCTCCACAGCCTGCATAAGAGCTGTAAGAGCTGTATTCATCTTCAATGGCAATGGTATTGATTCTTCAACCGCATCTGATGTCGAAGAATAAAGCACGTCTCCATGTTGTCGCTAAAAAATATGTACCTTCTTTTGGAGTGGTTGCAAAAACTGATTATAATTATGAAAATCATCATTTGGATGTTCTCTCACAACTTCTGCGTCAATTTCTGCTTATCGCTCACGAGTTATTCGAATAAATTTGCCTGGTGCAACTGAAAAAACAAATTGCTGGTTGAAAATTATTCACAGACGGCTCAAATACACTCAAATTTGTTCAGTGCTGCTACAATATTTTCAAAATGCTGAAATTCAACATTCAATTTACTTTTTTTGATTAAATGTTAAAAATTGCAAATAGTAATTCATGAGGCGCTGTAAAATTGCGCTTTCGGTGCAGTGCTCCTATATCGCACGGAAATAAAAAAACAAAATGCCAATTAGGTTCATACGGCAAGCACTACTCGTTCCGGCAGTGCACTTATATTGCACGGAACATAGGCAGGCATCAATTGTGTATTTGTAAAACAGACGTGTTCATAAGACTAAAATAAAATTGCGTTCTCCGTGCAGTGCGCTTATATCGCACGGAACTTCGAGTTTCAATTGTAATCTAATACGGCCTGTTAACATAATTTGAATTATTTAAGTGTTTTGCGTTGCTACAATACTGATGAACGGAGATGTGTGAACAGCTGTTCATACTCACATGCTCTTGCTTGATTCATTTGCACATCGCTTTTTTCATTGCTTCTGCCATCCGACAAATGTAATCGCTTCATTTTGGCTTTCCCGTCATGTTAAAAAAAAAAAAAAAAATCTATACAAAAATAAAACGGAAAAACAATAAAAATGACTATATGTATGTACATATATATTATGTATAGGACATTAATGATTTATTATCGCGAATTTAACTGCTGGTCTTTATCCGGCTTGAAGGACCATGTTTTCGAAAGCTCATCTTTCTCGTCAAATATGGACTGTATTTTTCTTACCTTTATTAAATACGTTACCAAATATCTTTATATCCAACGCTGAAAAGATCCTGATGAATTTGTCTCCTAATTTGAATTGAAATTGAATATTCAGTTGTTTCCTTTCTTACAATCAAAAACAATAATAATATTTTTTTTTATTTCTGTTTGCTCTATAAAACATGTTTGCTCCAAAACAAAATATTAAGTTTTTTTTAAAAAATACCTAACATTTCAGTGTTTAATAAGCACATGCCTATATCCCTCTTGTCTTAAACGGTTGTGCATGCGCATTATCCTTCCAGTAGGATTCTTTGGCTTTCACATTTGTGTCAGTTTCAACAAATACGTTACCAAGTATCTTTATATCCAATGCTGAAAAGATCCTGATGAACTTTTCTCCTAATTTGAATTGAAATTGAATATTCGGTTGTTTCCTTATTTAAAACCAAAAACAATACTAATATTTTTTATTTTTTCTGTTTGCTGTATAAAACATGTTTGCTACAAAAACAAAATATTAAGTTTTTTAAAAAATACCTAACAGTTTAGTGTTTTATAAGCACATGCCTATATCTCTCTTGTCTTAGAAGGTTGTGCATTATCCTTCCAGTAGGATTCGTTGGCTTTCACATTTGTGTCGGTATCAACATCTTCTTATTTCTGGTAGGTGCTACTGTAGTTTTCAATCTCGTGAGACAAGATCATATTCTGAGGCGGGTAGCGATTGCTGTTCCGCCCATTTAAGATTTTTACATGTTTCACGGGTGTTTATGTTTATTGGAATCTTTCCTTCTTTGGCCTGTGATATGGATCCGGCCATGTAGACACATTTACACAACTCTTGGGGGTGAAATATTTTAGGTTCAGTATATTGTGTATCTTGCCAGTAGGTTGCTTCGCATCTTCAGTATCGGTATCGATATTTACCTGTAATTTATTTGTAATTTCAGTAGTAGGTTTTCAAGATCTATTGCACCAAATTCGGTTAAAAAATTTGCTCCAATAATTCCGTTAACGGGTATCGGATATGTATCAGGTACTACATGAAGTTCATAAGGAATGTCGTTACGTCCAAAGTGCAACGTGTTAATACATGTGCCTTTTGATTTTAGGTCTCCAGATATACCTATGATGGTGGTGATGTTTTTCTTGTCTATTGAAGCGTTTCCCTTGATTACAAAGCTTTTGACTACGTGGATAGATGCACCTGTATCTAGTAAGCATCGTACGGGTGTGTCATTATTAAAAGAAATTTGTTCATAAATGCCGTTTTCTACCCCCGCTGTGTATATTGCGTTTGGTAGGGATTCTATAGACTCGACAAGTCGGCTATCCCCTCGGTTTTTTTTTTTTACAGTTACAGTTAACTTAATTGAGACATAAAAGGATCAATACAATTATTTTTTGTTTCTTATATACTGTTTCTTGTGGTCGACTTAATGATATGCCTGACTTACTCTATAGCTTATATTTTTGAATATTTTGTAATATCGAACAAACTTTATATCTTATTGTTAAATGTGAAGAAATAATTAGCGTACGCTTGCTCCCGGGGTACTTTCACTGCTTTTGCTCTTTTGGCAATGACTAGAAAAACTAAACAACTACAAACTTTAGGGTTAAGTTGGTTGCAAAAAATAACACAATATTTATTATTTCTCTATTCTATTCAGAGGTCTAAAAATTCTTAATGGTTTATATTAAATATACATATATACACCTAAGAAATTGGAGTGAAAACTTATTTTATCCATCTTTTTTAAAAGAAGATGGAGTTGATATTTCATGAGGGGAATGGTATCAGTTTTATCATATATTACTTGGTTGGAAAACCATTTTTTGTTAGGCTTTCTAAACATTCTGCAGCAAAATCTTAATATTTTCCTTTCAAAAACTTCCATTTCTTTTGCAACTGAGGGAGATATGGTAAACCATATACCAAAGCCATATGTAAGTATTGGTCTTATTAGAGTCTTGTCAATAAGCAGTTAAGTTTTTAATAGCAAATGTTTGGAATTAAGCAATGGTTTAAGTATTCCTGTGCGGTTGGTGTGATAAAGTGCCATTCCGTACCCTATTCTTGCAGTTTTTTTAGCCATATTCATTCCATTCTAAGTCTGCAACATACGTCCCAACTCCTTTTTTGCGCCCATACATGTTCATGTACATGCGCCACGAATGCTGGTAAAACAAAGAAATGCTTGAATGAAATCTGCTGTTGACAAACTATCGACTAATTCCAAATGTACTGCCTTGGTGACCATACACACGAATACAGCGACGTATTTTTTTCCAAAATGTTACATCGACCTCCACGAACTTTTAGCAAAAAAGGCCCAGCATAATCCACACCCGAGTGTTGAAATGGTCGGCAGGACTGCACTCGATCGGATGGTAACCTGCCCATCATTTGCTGCATTGCTTGTTGGTTTTCTCGTGCACAGACAACACAACGTGAATTGTACGTGTAAATCGCCCGACGCAAGTTTGTGATCCAATACTTCCGACGTATAAATGCTCCCATCTCACGTGGACCACCGTGCAAAGTGGCTGCATGAGCTTCTTGAATGAACAATATTGTCAATGGGCTAACGTCAGTTAAAATTATTGGGTTTTTCCGGTTTTTGTTAACAGTGCTCGATGCAAACGACCACTCATGCGAAGTAAACCTTGATCGTCGATTCATGGATTAAATTTGAATATTGAACTTAGTGTATCAATGCTGCTCTTGTGTGATATCCGTACAGCTTTCATTTCTTTTTCGTAATAAATGGCTTGTTCTTCGCGAATCCAATATTCCAACCCATTTTTAATGTCTGCATTTGTCAGCGGGCTTTTTCGACAAAGATGCTTTTCTTTTTGAAGACTATTAGATTAAAACTGAAAAATCCATGCTGTCAATCTGCTCAATATACTTATGCTCGATGCACGCGACAACAAATCGACATCGCGGAGTGTTATGCTCATAACCAATAATTCTTTGAATGTTTGACGGACCTTCGTATTACGAAGGTTATTGTCTGAACTCGTTTTTTCATCCAGCGCTATTTCTTCTTCGGTTTCGATCTTTAACCAACCATGCCAGCACTATTTGAGAATCTGACCATAGTGTACTTTCAACATGCATCAAGTTTGAAGCTGATTTGAAAGCAAATATAAGTTCGCTTAATAATTTTGCACCACATAGTTCAAGTCTTGGTATTGACATAACCTACACAGGTGGAACATGCGATTTAGCTGTGATCAGAATGATTTGGACTTGATTTGCTTATTCAACGAGCACGTATAAGACTGATCCATATGCTGCCAATGAAGCGTCAGCAAAACCATGCAAAGACATTTTCCTGACGTCACTTATCCCCAAACAGCGCGGGGATTCGCAACGATCAAAACTGGCCCAACGTAACCGTTTGGATCAAATATATGTGCTTTGTGGCTTAGTACTCGACTTTTGTTGCTTCCTTCGCTTTAAGTATCATGGGTGGCCGGAATTTAAACATTAATTCATCTGTTCCAGGTAACCAACGTAAACCTAGCACAGTTGTATCGCTAAGTTCACCCAAATCGAGTGCATCTTCAGTTTGCTTTTAACCAGTACTGGGTACCACTCCCAATTGATTTGAACGCCACTTACTTAGTACAAGTCCATACGATCGAAGTAATGCATCCATCTCGTTACATAACTTTTTTGCCTTTGCTGTATCTGCTGCGCTTGACAAGCAATTGACCATATAGAAATCACGTTTGATTGCCTCTGCGCCCATCGGCCATTGCACGCGTGAGTCACGTGCTGCTTGAATCATCGCACGAACTGCACAATGTGGAGCTGAAGCAAGACCAAAAGTCACTGTTGTTAGCCAATACTCTTGAATTTCACTATTATCCGTTGGTCGCCAAAAAATCCTCTGTACGTCCCACTGCTCAGGACTAATTCGCACTTGCAGGAACATTTTCTGAATGTCTGCGGTCACGGCGATGGGATGGCAAAGAAAGCACATTATTACTACTTACTTGCTTACTTAGGGGGCGCTACAGTTCGGGACGAACCTGGGCCTCAACCAACATGCCTCTCCAGCCAGCTCGGTCTTTTGCTAGCTGCCTCCAGTTTTGCACTCCAAGTTGTTTGAGGTCGTCCGCCACCTAAGGCGAGGTCTTCCTTGACTGCGTCTACCCTCTGGGATGGAATCGAAGATCCTGCGAGCCGGAGCATTGTTGTCCATTCGCTCTACATGACCTAGCCATCTCAAACGTGATATGCGTATTTTTTGACCAGGTCAATGTCGCTGTACAGCTCGTATAGTTCTTGGTTGAACCTTCTCCTCCAAAGCCCGTTAACGTAGATAGGGCCATCCTCCGAAGAATCTTACGCTCGAAACGACTAAGGATATCTTAGTCCGCTTTAGATAGAGTCCATGCCTCGGCGCCATAGAGCAGGACTGGGATGATTAGGGTCTTATACAGTGTCTCCTTTGTCTTTCGAGAGAGGGCTTTGCTACTTAATTGCCTTCCTAGCCCATAGAAACAGCGATTGGCAAGAGTAATTCTTCGCTTTTTTTCTGACGAGATGTTGTTGTCAGATGTTAAAGCGGATCTTAGGTACACAAAGTCCCTAACTACCTCAAAGTTGTACCTGTGTATTGTGATGTTTTGTCCAATCCGCCGGTGTTGTGCATCACGTTGTCCGAATCCTTTTTTGACGTCAAAAGCTTCTGTGAGGTTATTACCAACCTTGACGGGCAGCGAACTCTCGCTTCCATCGTCATCCTGCACAGTGGGACGAGTTTTGTGGGGTTGCCAAAACCTGACATGGCTCTGTATAGCTCGTCTCTATTAATGCTATCGTACGCGGCCTTAAAATCAATAAAGAGGTGGTGCGTATCGATTTGAAATTCTTGGGTAGTTTCCAGGATCTGCCGTAGCGTGAACATTTGATCTTTGTTGACTTTCCTGGTCTGAAACCACACCGATAAGGGCCAATCAGGTTGCTGACGAAAGATTTCAGGCGTTCACATAGTACGGCAGAGAGGATCTTGTAGGCGATATTCAGGAGACTAATTCCTCTATAGTTGGCGCAGTTTAGAGGGTTTCCTTTCTTGTGGATCGGGCAAACGATGCTGAGGTTCCATTCATCAGGCATACTTTCTTCTGACCAAACTTTAGAGATGAGTTCGTGTATGCACTCCACCAGGTCATCTCCGGCCGTAATTGACGAAATCGATGAAGTGCGATTGCTCGTGATGAGCCAGGCTGCTGAATGTCAATGTGCAATGGAATTTGAACTTGAAAGCGGCCATTTTGCAAGCGTTGATTTGTGGGTATAAATATTTCCTCGCATTGTTCTTGTATCATAGTGCGAGACCGCACCACCGATATTTCTTCACTTTCCCAAAACCGTTGCAGTAATTTATCTAGCGTGTTTGTCTCGTTACTTGTCGTCATGTTAACCGCGGTTTCCTTTTGAGTGTGAATACCTCCGCCAAATATTAACCAACCTAATTTCGATGGCTGAAAGGCGATGCTTAAATCATTGACAAAACTGCCATCTTGAATAATTGTCGCCCAAAGACTAGCGCCCAAAAGGACATCAATGGGTGCTGGTATAACCGCTTCTGGATCAGCCAATTGCTCACGCAATACCGGTGGAATAATTCTGGATGATATTTTTGACTGTGGTAACCAGCTATCAGTTATCTGAAGCACAATAATTAATTCGATTGTCGCCAGTGACAAAAACAAAATATTAAGTTTTTTTAAAAAATACCTAACAATTTAGTGTTTTATAAGCACATGCCTATATCTCTCTTGTCTTAGAAGGTTGTGCATGCGCATTATCCTTCCAGTAGGATTCTTTGGCTTTCACATTTGTGTCAGTTTCAACAAATACGTTACCAAGTATCTTTATATCCAATGCTGAAAAGATCCTGATGAACTTGTCTCCTAATTTGAATTGAAATTGAATATTCGGTTGTTTCCTTATTTACAATCAAAAACAATACTAATATTTTTTATTTTTTCTGTTTTCTGTATAAAACATGTTTGCTGCAAAAACAAAATATTAAGTTTTTTTAAGAAATACCTAACAGTTTAGTGTTTTATAAGCACATGCCTATATCTCTCTTGTCTTAGAAGGTTGTGCATTATCCTTCCAGTAGGATTCGTTGGCTTTCACATTTGTGTCGGTATCAACATCTTCTTATTTCTGGTAGGTGATACTGTAGTTTTCAATTTGTCTCGTGAGACAAGATCATATTCTGAGGCGGGTAGCGATTGCGGTTCCGCCCATTTAAGATTTACACATGTTTCACGGGTGTTTATGTTTATTGGAATCTTTCCTTCTTTGGCCTGTGATATGGATCCGGCCATGTAGACACATTTACACAACTCTTGGGGGTGAAATATTTTAGGTTCAGTATATTGTGTATCTTGCCAGTAGGTTGCTTCGCATCTTCAGTATCGGTATCGATATTTACCTGTAATTTATTTGTAATTTCAGTAGTAGGTTTTCAAGATCTATTGCACCAAATTCGGTTAAAAAATTTGCTCCAATAATTCCGTTAACGGGTATCGGATATGTATCAGGTACTACATGAGGTTCATAAGGAATGTCGTTACGTCCAAAGTGCAACGTGTTAATACATGTGCCTTTTGATTTAAGGTCTCCAGATATACCTATGATGGTGGTGATGTTTTTCTTGTCTATTGAAGCGTTTCCCTTGATTACAAAGCTTTTGACTACGCAGATAGATGCACCTGTATCTAGTAAGCATCGTACGGGTGTGTCATTATTAAAAAGTATTTATTCATAAATGCCGTTTTCTATCCCCGCTGTGTATATTGCGTTTGGTAGGGATTCTATAGACTCCCTTCCGACAGGTCGGCTATCCCCTCGGTTTTTTTTTTTACAGTTACAGTTAACTTAATTGAGACATAAAAGGATCAATACAATTATTTTTTGTTTCTTATATACTGTTTCTTGTGGTCGACTTAATGATATGCCTGACTTACTCTATAGCTTATATTTTTGAATATTTTGTAATATCGAACAAACTTTATATCTTATTGTTAAATGTGAAGAAATAATTAGCGTACGCTTGCTCCAGGTGTACTTTCACTGCTTTTGCTCTTTTGGCAATGACTAGAAAAACTAAAAAACTACAAACTTTAGGGTTAAGTTGGTTGTAAAAAATAACACAACATTTATTATTTCTCTATTCTATTCAGAGGTCTAAAAATTCTTAATGGTTTATATAAAATATACATATATACACCTAAGACTTATTTTATCCATCTTTTTTAAAAGAAGATGGAGTGGATATTTCATGAAGGGAATGGTATCAGTTTTATCATATATTACTTGGTTGGAAAACCATTTTTTGTTAGGCTTTCTAAACATTCCGCAGCATAATCTTAATATTTTCCTTTCAAAAACTTCCATTTCTTTTGCAACTGAGGGAGATATGGTAAACCATATACCAAAGCCATATGTAAGTATTGGTCTTATTAGAGTCTTGTCAATAAGCAGTTAAGTTTTTAATAGCAAATGTTTGGAATTAAGCAATGGTTTAAGTATTCCTGTGCGGTTGGTGTGATAAAGTGCCATTCCGTACGGTATTCTTGCAGTTTTTTTAGCCATATTCATTCCATTCTAAGTCTGCAACATACGTCCCAACTCCTTTTTTGCGCCCGTACATGTACATGTACATGCGCCACGAATGCTGGTAAAACAAAGAAATGCTTGAATGAAATCTGCTGTTGACAAACTATCGACTAATTCCAAATGTACTGCCTTGGTGACCATACACACGAATACAGCGACGTATTTTTTTTCCAAAATGTTACATCGACCTCCACGAACTTTTAGCAAAAAAGGCCCAGCATAATCCACACCCGAGTGTTGAAATGGTCGGCAGGACTGCACTCGATCGGATGGTAACTCGCCCATCATTTGCTGCATTGCTTGTTGGTTTTCTCGTGCACAGACAACACAACGTGAATTGTACGTGTAAATCGCCCGACGCAAGTTTGTGATCCAATACGACGTATAAATGCTCCCATCTCACGTGGACCACCGTGCAAAGTGGCTGCATGAGCTTCTTGAATGAACAATATTGTCAATGGGCTAACGTTAAAATTATTGGGTTTTTCCGGTTTTTGTTAACAGTGCTCGATGCAAACGACCACTCATGCGAAGTAAACCTTGATCGTCGATTCATGGATTAAATTTGAATATTGAACTTAGTGTATCAATGCTGCTCTTGGGTGATATCCGTAAAGCTTTCATTTCTTTTTCGTAATAAATGGCTTGTTCTTCGCGAATCCAATATTCCAACCCATTTTTAATTTCTGCATTTGTCAGCGGACTTTTTCGACAAAGATGCTTTTCTTTTTGAAGACTATTAGATTAAAACTGAAAAATCCATGCTGTCAATCTGCTCAATATACTTATGCTCGGTTATTGTCTGAACTCGTTTTTTCATCCAGCGCTATTTGAGAATCTGACCATAGTGTATTTTCAGCATGCATCAAGTTTGAAGCTGATGTGAAAGCAAATATAAGTTCGCTTAATAATTTTGCACCACATAGTTCAAGTCTTGGTATTGACATAACCTACACAGGTGCAACATGCAATTTAGCTGTGATCAGAATGATTTGGACTTGATTTGCTGATTCAACGCGCACGTATAAGACTGATCCATATACTGCCAATGAAGCGTCAGCAAAACCATGCAAAGACATTTTCCTGACGTCACTTATCCCCAAACAGCGCGGGTGCCGAATTTCCGTGATATGTGACAATTGCTGCTGAAATTGCTGCCACCTGCGGTAAATATCATCTGGAATCGGGACGTCCCATCCGATATTCGCTCGCCATATGTCTTGCATTATAATTTTCGCAACGATTAAAACTGGCCCAACGTAACCGTTTGGATCAAATATATGTGCTATGTGGCTTAGTACTGGACTTTTGTTGCTTCCTTCGCTTTAAGTATCATGGGTGGCCGGAATTTAAACATTAATTCATCTGTTCCAGGTAACCAACGTAAACCTAGCACAGTTGTATCGCTAAGTTCACCCAAATCGAGTGCATCTTCAGTTTGCTTTTAACCAGTACTGGGTACCACTCCCAATTGATTTGAACGCCACTTACTTAGTACAAGTCCATACGATTGAAGTAATGCATCCATCTCGTTACATAACTTTTTTGCCTTTGCTATATCTGCTGCGCTTGACAAGCAATTGTCCATATAGAAATCAAGTTTGATTGCCTCTGCGCCCATCGGCCATTGCACGCGTGAGTCACGTGCTGCTTGAATCATCGCACGAACTGCACAATGTGGAGCTGAAGCAAGACCAAAAGTCACTGTTGTTAGCCAATACTCTTGAATTTCACTATTATCCGTTGATCGCCAAAAAATCCTCTGTAAGTCCCACTGCTCAGGACTAATTCGCACTTGCAGGAACATTTTCTGAATGTCTGCGGTCATGGCGATTGGATGGCAATGAAAGCACATTATTACTACTAACTTGCTTACTTAGGGGGCGCTTCAGTTCGGGACGAACCTTTGCCTCAACCAACATGCCTCTCCAGCCAGCTCGGTCCTTTGCTAGCTGCCTCCAGTTTTGCACTGCAAGTTGTTTGAGGTCGTCCTCCACTTGAGCGCGCCACCTAAGGCAAAGTCTTCCTTGACTGCGTCTACCCTCTGGGATGGAATCGGAGATCCTGCGAGCCGGAGCATTGTTGTCCATTCGCTCTACATGACCTAGCCATCTCAAACGTGATATGCGTATTTTTTTGACCAGGTCAATGTCGCTGTACAGCTCGTATAGTTCTTGGTTGAACCTTCTCCTCCAAAGCCCGTTAACGCAGATAGGACCATCCTCCGAAGAATCTTACGCTCGAAACGACTAAGGATATCTTAATCCGCTTTAGATAGAGTCCATGCCTTGGCGCCATAGAGCAGGACTGGGATGATTAGGGTCTTATACAGAGTCTCCTTTGTCTTTCGAGAGAGGGCTTTGCTACTTAATTGCCTTCCTAGCCCATAGAAACAGCGATTGGCAAGAGTAATTCTTCGCTTTATTTCTGACGAGATGTTGTCAGATGTTAAAGCGGATCTTAGGTACACAAAGTCCCTAACTACCTCAAAGTTGTACCTGTGTATTATGATGTTTTGTCCAATCCGCCGGTGTTGTGCATCACGTTGTCGGAATCCTTTTTTGACGTCAAAAGCTTCTGTGAGGTTATTACCAACCTTGACGGAGCAGCGAGAGTTCTCCATCGTCATCCTGCACAGTGGGACGAGTTTTGTGGGGATGCCAAAACCTGACATGGCTCTGTATAGCTCGTCTCTATTAATGCTATCGTACGCGGCCTTAAAATCAATAAAGAGGTGGTGCGTATCGATTTGTAATTCTTGGGTAGTTTCCAGGATATGTCGTAGCATGAACATTTGATCTTTGTTAACTTTCCTGGTCTGAAACCACACTGATAAGGGCCAATCAGGTTGCTGACGAAAGATTTCAGGCGTTCACATAGTACGGCAGAGAGGATCTTGTAGGCGATATTCAGGAGACTAGTTCCTCTATAGTTGGCGCAATTTAGAGGGTATCCTTTCTTGTGGATAGGGCAAACGATGCTGAGGTTCCATTCATCAGGCATACTTTCTTCTGACCAAACTTTAGAGATGAGTTCGTGTATGCACTCCACCAGGTCATCTCCGGCCACTTTAAAAAGTTCGGCGGGTAGTCCGAATTATTAGTAATACCAAATCTTCTTGCAATTTTTCACCAATCAGTTGAGCTCCATTCAGAGATAAACCACGATCAGTCGAACATGAAGCATCGAAAATTCTTAAGTACAGCATGATGTGGAATATGATAAGACAATGGCCCAAGGGGACGATCAGCTAAGCGCATATGATCTGCAGAAAGTAACTCTTGGATTGCACCAACATAGTTTTGTTTATATTGCTCATCTTTTTGAAATCGTTTTTGTAATTGACGAAATCGATGAAGTGCGATTGCTCGTAATGAGCCAGGCTGCTGAATGTCAATGCGCAATGGAATTTGAACTTGAAAGCGGCCATTCTGCAAGCGTTGATTTGTGGGTATAAATACTTCCTCGCATTGTTCTTGTATCATAGTGCGAGACCGCACCACCGATATTTCTTCACTTTCCCAAAACCGTTGCAGTAATTTATCTAGCGTGTTTGTCTCGTTACTTGTCATCATGTTAACCGCGGTTTCCTTTTGAGTGTGAATACCTCCACCAAATATTAACCAACCTAATTTCGATGGCTGAAAGGCGATGCTTAAATCATTGACAAAACTGCCATCTTGAATAATTGTCGCCCAAAGACTAGCGCCCAAAAGGACATCAATGGGTGCTGGTATAACCGCTTCTGGATCAGCCAATTGCTCACGCAATACCGGTGGAATAATTCTGGATGATATTTTTGACTGTGATAACCAGCTATCAGTTATCTAAAGCACAATAATTAATTCGATTGTCACCAGTGATTTGTCACTTAATCGATCTAACAGCTGACATACTATTTTGCGAGTATGTGACTTTCCTGTGGTTGTGTTATTGATGCCATTTAAACGAACATTACAGCGATGTGTTGGCCATTGGATTTGGTTTATTGCTTGTGCATTAATAATTTTCATCTGTGCACCGGTATCGCATGAAGCCCGTAGTGGAGGAGAAATTCGATCAACGTTTGTAAGCGTATAACGGCCGTTGCTAAAAGTGTTGTATCTTCATTTTTGACCGAGTTAGTTTTATTTGTCATGATTTGCGCATTAAGTTCACTGCGCCCATGACATGCTGCTGATTGTTACTTAGGTACTCGCTGTGTTGCTGTATTTTATGCAAGACAGCGTTGTTCTGCGCTACGTTCTAACCGATGAAATGTTGCACCGGAAGCTTTCGAATTCATTGGACATAAACAGCTATTGTGTGGCGTACGACAGCACGGACACGGCTTATCTGGGCACGCGGCTGTAAGGTGTCTTAAACTGAAGCAATTGTGACACATTCTCTGTTCTTTGACGTAATTCTGTCTTTCCATAATTGGCATCGCCCTAAATTTGAAGCATTTGAAGGGCCAATGATGGGCTCCTGTGCATTATTTACACATTGGACGTCGTTCATCACTACGACCATTACTTACACCTCGTTCAACCATTGTAGAACGTTTGCTAAATAGTGCAGTTCGGTGTTCATTGTTCTGGTCTAACGAACGCGTTGCCGCTAGCTGCTCGAGCAAACAAAAGTAGGGAGTGTATCGGCTGAGCGTCGCAATACCCATTGTGCTTGGCTGCCTGCATCCAGAATGCTTTCAAGCTGATATAAGAGCATATAGTCAGCTACCTTTTCTGGTGAAAGCAGCATTTGTAGTTTTCGGAAAGCACTTCGAGCAGCATCTAAAGCCCTACGAACCCTTTCGCATGTAGGCGGCTGCAACGGTCTTAAGCTATATAGTGCTTGTAAATGCGCTCGATCGTATTATATTTGTTACTATATTGGTATAAATAGCTGCTTTCATTTGCAACTGGCCAGTTTTTTATATATTTGTGCTGCTCGTCCTTGCAATTAATCCAACAAATATCGCATTTTTTGGCCATCCGATAGTTGAGCATTGTTGTGAACTTCTTCTTGAAACATTGTACGGAAATTGACCCAATAAACTTCAAGTCCAGAGAATTTCATCAATTTTGGTGGCTCTGACAGTTGAATATGAATCAGTTGGCGACTATCCGATGTGATCGTTGGAGACTGATTTTTTGGGTCTAAGCTGCATGTTTAAATTTCGTTTATCCGTGAACGCAATTTCGACTTCAATTGTTAATATGCCTTTGTTCCTCGACTATAGACCTCAATGCATTTTAGCTACAATGCGTTCGATATTGAATTAGCACTTAGTTCCTGTCAAATATTTTGGAATGTGCTCCAAACACTCTCCAAATACTCCATGCGCACGTTCAGTTCATCGATTGACTAATTTG
Source organism: Platycheirus rosarum (assembly GCA_963971375.1). Taxonomy (NCBI): domain Eukaryota; kingdom Metazoa; phylum Arthropoda; class Insecta; order Diptera; family Syrphidae; genus Platycheirus; species Platycheirus rosarum. Next base: position 144,875,939 of record OZ020507.1, on the reverse strand, counting down.
ACAGCTGATTACCTTCCTCCACAGCCTGCATAAGAGCTGTAAGAGCTGTATTCATCTTCAATGGCAATGGTATTGATTCTTCAACCGCATCTGATGTCGAAGAATAAAGCACGTCTCCATGTTGTCGCTAAAAAATATCTACCTTCTTTTGGAGTGGTTGCAAAAACTGATTATAATTATGAAAATCATCATTTGGATGTTCTCTCACAACTTCTGCGTCAATTTCTGCTTATCGCTCACGAGTTATTCGAATAAATTTGCCTGGTGCAACTGAAAAAACAAATTGCTGGTTGAAAATTATTCACAGACGGCTCAAATACACTCAAATTTGTTCAGTGCTGCTACAATATTTTCAAAATGCTGAAATTCAACATTCAATTTACTTTTTTTGATTAAATGTTAAAAATTGCAAATAGTAATTCATGAGGCGCTGTAAAATTGCGCTTTCGGTGCAGTGCTCCTATATCGCACGGAAATAAAAAAACAAAATGCCAATTAGGTTCATACGGCAAGCACTACTCGTTCCGGCAGTGCACTTATATTGCACGGAACATAGGCAGGCATCAATTGTGTATTTGTAAAACAGACGTGTTCATAAGACTAAAATAAAATTGCGTTCTCCGTGCAGTGCGCTTATATCGCACGGAACTTCGAGTTTCAATTGTAATCTAATACGGCACACACCTATTAACATAATTTGAATTATTTAAGTGTTTTGCGTTGCAACAACACTGATGAACGGAGATGTGTGAACAGCTGTTCATACTCACATGCTGTTGCTTGATTTATTTGCACATCGCTTTTTTCATTGCTTCTGCCATCCGACAAATGTAATCGCTTCATTTTGGCTTTCCCTATGTTAAAAAAAAAAAAAAAAATCTATACAAAAATAAAACGGAAAAACAATAAAAATGACTATATGTATATTATGTATAGGACATTAATTATTTATTATCGCGAATTTAACTGCTGGTCTTTATCCGGCTCGAAGGACCATGTTTTCGAAAGCTCATATTTCTCGTCAAATATGGACTGTATTTTTCTTACCTTTATTAAATACGTTACCAAATATCTTTATATCCAACGCTGAAAAGATCCTGATGAATTTGTCTCCTAATTTGAATTGAAATTAAATATTCAGTTTGTAAGTGTTTCCTTTCTTACGATCAAAAACAATAATAATATTTTTATTTTTTCTGTTTGCTGTATAAAACATGTTTGCTACAAAAACAAAATATTAAGTTTTTTAAAAAAATACCTAACAGTTTAGTGTTTTATAAGCACATGCCTATATCTCTCTTGTCGTAGAAGGTTGTGCATTATCCTTCCAGTAGGATTCGTTGGCTTTCACATTTGTGTCGGTATCAACATCTTATTTCTGGTAGGTGATACTGTAGTTTTCAATTTGTCTCGTGAGACAAGATCATATTCTGAGGCGGGTAGCGATTGCGGTTCCGCCCATTTAAGATTAACACATGTTTCACGGGTGTTTAAAATTTATTGGAATCTTTCCTTTTTGCTTCTATCTTGCAAGTAGGTTGCTAGGCATCTTCAGTATCGGTATCGATATTTACCTGTAATTTATTTTTAATTTCAGTAGTAGGTTTTCAAGATTCCGTCAACGGGTATCGGATATGTATCAGGTACTACATGAAGTTCATAAGGAATGTCGTTACGTCCAAAGTGCAACGTGTTAATACATGTGCCTTTTGATTTTAGGTCCAGATATACCTATGATGGTGGTGATGTTTTTCTTGTCTATTAAAGCGTTTCCCTTGATTACAAAGCTTTTGACTACGCAGATAGATGCAACTGTATCTAGTAAGCATCGTGCGGGTTTGTCATTATTAAAAAGTATTTGTTCATAAATGCCGTTTTCTATCCCCGCTGTGTATATTGCGTTTGGTAGGGATTCTATAGACTCCCTTCCGACGGGTCGGCTATCCCCTCGGTTTTTTTTTTTTTACAGTTACAGTCAACTTTATTGAGACATAAAAGGATCAATACAATTATTTTTTGTTTCTTATAAACTGTTTCTTTTGGTCGACTTAATGATATGCCTGACTTACTCTATAGCTTATATTTTTGAGTATTTTGTAATATCGAACAAACTTTATATCTTATTGTTAAATGTGAAGAAATAATTAGCGTACGCTTGCTCCTGGCGTACTTTCCTCGCTTTTGCTCTTTTGGCAATGACTAGAAAAACTAAAAAACTACAAACTTTAGGGTTAAGTTGGTTGTAAAAAATAACACAATATTTATTATTTCTCTATTCTATTCAGAGGTCTAAAAATTCTTAATGGTTTATATAAAATATACATATATACACCTAAGAAATTGGAGTGAAAACTTATTTTATCCATCTTTTTTAAAAGAAGATGGAGTGGATATTTCATGAAGGGAATGGTATCAGTTTTATCATATATTACTTGGTTGGAAAACCATTTTTTGTTAGGCTTTCTAAACATTCCGCAGCATAATCTTAATATTTTCCTTTCAAAAACTTCCATTTCTTTTGCAACTGAGGCAGATATGGTAAACCATATACCAAAGCCATATGTAAGTATTGGTCTTATTAGAGTCTTGTCAATAAGCAGTTTAGTTTTTAATAGCAAATATTTGGAATTAGGTAATGGTTTAAGTATTCCTGTTCGGTTGGTGTTATAAAGTGCCATTTCATACCGTATTCTTGCAGTTTTTTAGCCATATTCATTCCATTCTAAGTCCGTAGCATACGTCCCAACTCCTTTTCTGCGCCCGTACATGTACATGTACATGCGCCACGAATGCTGGTAAAACAAAGAAATGCTTGAATGAAATCTGCTGTTGACAAACTATCGACTAATTCCAAATGTACGGCCTTGGTGACCATACACACGAATACAGCGACGTATTTTTTTCCAAAATGTTACATCGACCTCCACGAACTTTTAGCAAAAAAGGCCCAGCATAATCCACACCCGAGTGTTGAAATGGTCGGCAGGACTGCACTCGATCGGATGGTAGCTCGCCCATCATTTGCTGCATTGCTTGTTGGTTTTCTCGTGCACAGACAACACAAAGTGAATTGTACGTGTAAATCGCCCGACGCAAGTTTGTGATCCAATACTTCCGACGTATAAATGCTCCCATCTCACGTGGACCACCGTACAAAGTGGCTGCATGAGCTTCTTGAATGAACAATATTGTCAATGGGCTAACGTCAGTTAAAATTATTGGGTTTTTCCGGTTTTTGTTAACAGTGCTCGATGCAAACGACCACTCATGCGAAGTAAACCTTGATCGTCGATTCATGGATTAAATTTGAATATTGAACTTAGTGTATCAATGCTGCTCTTGTGTGATATCCGTAAAGCTTTCATTTCTTTTTCGTAATCAATGGCTTGTTCTTCGCGAATCCAATATTCCAACCCATTTTTAATGTCTGCATTTGTCAGCGGACTTTTTCGACAAAGATGCTTTTCTTTTTGAAGACTATTAGATTAAAACTGAAAAATCCATGCTGTCAATCTGCTCAATATACTTATGCTCGATGCACGTGACAACAAATCGACATCGCGGAGTGTTATGCTCATAACCAATAATTCTTTGAATGTTTGACGGACCTTCGTATTACGAAGGTTATTATCTGAACTCGTTTTTTCATCCAGCGCTATATCCTCTTCGGTTTCGATCTTTAACCAACCATGCCAGCACTTTTAGAGAATCTGACCATAGTGTACTTTCAACATGCATAAAGTTTGAAGCTGATTTGAAAGCAAATATTAGTTCGCTTAATAATTTTGCACCACATAGTTCAAGTCTTGGTATTGACATAACCTTCACAGGTGCAACATGCGATTTAGCTGTGATCAGAATGATTTGGACTTGATTTGCTGATTCAACGAGCATGTATAAGACTGCTCCATATGCTGCCAATGAAGCGTCAGCAAAACCATGCAATGACATTTTCCTGACGTCACTTATCCCCAAACAGCGCGGGTGCCGAATTTCCGTGATATGTGACAATTGCTGCTGAAATTGCTGCCACCTGTGATAAATATCATCTGGAGTCGGGACGTCCCATCCAATATTCGCTCGCCATATGTCTTGCATTATAATTTTCGCAACGATTAAAACTGGCCCAACGTAACCGTTTGGATCAAATATATGTGCTATGTGGCTTAGTACTTGACTTTTGTTGCTTCCTTCGCTTTAAGTATCATGGGTGGCCGGAATTTAAACATTAATTCATCTTAGATAAAGTTTTTTATTTTCGGAACTTACCATGTTATAAGAAATATTTTCTTATTTATTTCTACCCGACGTTTCGAAGAAGTTTCATACTTCGTGGTCACGGGATGAGACTGACGTTTGATTGCTGTTATTTAAGTTATTGGTTTTTAGCTCTCGCTCTCAATTAGTACCGGTGCGTAGATGTTGATGCACTTGGATTGCTTGTTGGTGGTGGTGGTGTACTCGTTCTAGGTTGTTGTTGCGTTGAGTCGATGTATTTTTGGACACATGCAAAGCTCACGACATCGGCTATAGGTTTTTTGATTTGCTTTACTATGGTTTTGCTTATGAGAGGATCCCACGTTGGCGATAATTTAAAGCTGGAATCTCTATTGAAATTTGTATGTTTCTTAATTTCAATTGCTTCTCTGACGATTCTTGGTACATACAATTTTTCATTTGCAATTGATCTAGCTTGAACAAAACGTATAAAGTGATCTTCGTTGTAGGCCAGATGTTCACATATTGCCGATTTTGTGACAGCGTTGTTTTGGATAGCTTTGATATGTTCGTTTAAACGCGTTTTAATACCTCTTTTCGTTTCACCAATATAAAAAGATCCACAGCTACAGGGAACAGAGTATACACCAGGATTTTGGAGTGGAATTTTGTCCTTAGGCGATCTTAAAAATTGAAGAACCTTAGTTGGCGGTTTAAAGATGGTTTTAACATCATATTTTTGTAAGATTCGCCCAATTCCATCCGTTATGCCTTTGATATAGGGTAAAAAGGCCCTTTTATCAAATGCTGGAGGTAGCGAATGTTTCTGTGAGCTGGGTTTGGGTTTCCAGGTTCTCTGTTTGGAGTTGTAGCCATTCTTTTTAAGTGCAATGTCTATATCCTTCAACTCTTGCTTGAGGTGTTCGGGGTCACAAATTTTGTGAGCACGGTTCACAAGAGCCGATACAACCGATGTCAGGTTGGCTGGGTGATGATGTGATGTAGCATGTAAATATCTGTCCGTATGAGTGTCTTTCCGGAACACCGTGTGGCCGATCGAACCAACTTGCTTTCTTATGACTTTAACGTCTAGGAAAGCCAAAGAGTTTTCTTGTTCTCTCTCCATTGTAAATTTAACTTTTTCTTGGATGGAATTAAGATGAATCAGAAAACTTTCTACCTGATTCTCTTTGAGTACGCAGAAGGTGTCATCCACGTACCTTACCCAAATTGTTGGTTCGTTAAGGATGTTCCTAATGCCAATTCCTCAAAATGTTGCATCCATATGTCTGCAATTATTGATGCAACAGGTGAACCCATTGCAACACCATCAATTTGTTTATAATATTTCCCATTGTATAAGAAATATCCTGATGTAAGGCATATATCAATTAACTCTAATAACAAAGAGTTGTTTTGAGAATTAGATAATTTCGATGTTATAACATTGAGGGTTTCTTCAATTGGAACATTGGTGAATAAGGAGGTAACATCAAAACTAACCATAATTTCATCATATTTAATGTGAAGGTCTTTGATCATGGACACGAAATGTTTCCAGTTTCTTACTATTGAGTTTGAGTTTTCAATAAGTGGCTTAAGCTTAAAGGTTAATTCTTTAGGCAACAAGTATGTTGGTTGGAGGAAGGCCGTAAACTCTTGGTGCTTGTGGACATGACGGTATTAAATTCTGATTTTGTAAAACAGATTTACTAACATTTACAATCTGTCGAACTTTTTTAAGCACTCTTGATGTTGGATCATACGTAACTTCTTTGTAAGTAAGTTCGTCACTTAGCAGAGAAAGGATTTTAGCATCATATTCTTTGGAGTTAAGAATAACTGTACAGTTTCCTTTATCTGCAGGTAAAACAATAATTTCTTTGTCCTTTTTAAGTTTTTCAAGGGCTTTTCTTTCAAGGAGAAAGAACTTTCACTTAAAAAGAATGGCTACAACTCCAAACAGAGAACCTGGAAACCCAAACCCAGCTCACAGAAACATTCTCTACCTCCAGCATTTGATAAAAGGGCCTTTTTACCCTATATCAAAGGCATAACGGATGGAATTGGGCGAATCTTACAAAAATATGATGTTAAAACCATCTTTAAACCGCCAACTAAGGTTCGTTAATTTTTAAGATCGCCTAAGGACAAAATTCCACTCCAAAATCCTGGTGTATACTCTGTTCCCTGTAGCTGTGGATCTTTTTATATTGGTGAAACGAAAAGAGGTATTAAAACGCGTTTAAACGAACATATCAAAGCTATCCAAAACAACGCTGTCACAAAATCGGCAATATGTGAACATCTGGCCTACAACGAAGATCACTTTATACGTTTTGATCAAGCTAGATCAATCGCAAATGAAAGATTTTATGTACCAAGAATCGTCAGAGAAGCAATTGAAATTAAGAAACATACAAATTTCAATAGAGATTCTAGCTTTAAATTATCGCCAACGTGGGATCCTCTCATAAGCAAAACCATAGTAAAGCAAATCAAAAAACCTATAGCCGATGTCGTGAGCTTTGCATGTGTCCAAAAATACATCGACTCAACGCAACAACAACCTAGAACGAGTACACCACCACCACCGACAAGCAATCCAAGTGCATCAACATCTACGCACCGGTACTACTTGAGAGCGATAGCTTAAAAACAATAACTTAAACAACAGCAATCAAACGTCAGTCTCATCCCGTGACCACGAAGTATGAAACTTCTTCGAAACGTCGGGTAGAAATAAATAAGAAAATATTTCTTATAACGCGGTAAGTTCCGAAAATAAAAAAACTTTATCTAATATGAATATCGTCCGCGAAAATAAAAACCTAAAATCTCATATTGTAAGCCTATACGGAGAGGCAATCCACAAACAAATACGACGGTTTGAAAAGTTAAGCGCTAAACGAGCGCGACTGCTTAGCTCTATCGTTTTCCTAAAAAGGTGTCGAAATCACAATATAATACCCAAATGTGTGAAAATAAGTGATAAGAAGCATATAAATGGTTCAACCCTAATTTTGGATAAAGCCAGTGTATTATTGTTGAGAAAATTAATCTCCAATAATTATTTTGATGTAAATTGTGTATCCAAACAAATATACCAATTGCATTTAGTGTTATCCCAACGTATGAGTGCAAAAGACTTTCAATTATGTGATGCAATAATATTCCAACAAACGGAAAGAATTGCCGAAAATTGTGCACAAAAACAAACAAAAAAGTTTAATTCACTCTCAGCCAAGGTTAAAAACAACAACAACAAATCCCAGTCTGCTGATGCAAAATGTGTGGTGAATTTCTCCAGCAAAATACTTGATGAAAATATGATTTCGTTTTTATCAGAAGGTATGAATTTTACTCCATCACCTTTAAGTGTCCCTATTGAAAATATTATAAGTAATATTGAAGAATCAATACGCAGAAACAACATGCCTCTCCAGCCAGCTCGGTCTTTTGCTAGCTGCCTCCAGTTTTGCACTCCAAGTTGGTTGAGGTCGTCCTCCACTTGAGCGCGCCACCTAAGGCGAGGTCTTCCTTGACTGCGTCTACCCTCTGGGATGGAATCGAAGATCCTGCGAGCCGGAGCATTGTTGTCCATTTGCTCTGCATGACCTAGCCATCTCAAACGTGATATGCGTATTTTTTTGACCAGGTCAATGCCGCTGTACAGCTCGTATAGTTCTTTATTGAACCTTCTCCTCCAAAGCCCGTTAACGCAGATAGGGCCATCCTCCGAAGAATCTTACGCTCGAAACGACTAAGGATATCTTAATCCGCTTTAGATAGAGTCCATGCCTCGGCGCCATAGAGCAGGACTGGGATGATTAGGGTCTTATACAGAGTCTCCTTTGTCTTTCGAGAGAGGGCTTTGCCACTCAATTGCCTTCCTAGCCCATAGAAACAGCGATTGGCAAGAGTAATTCTTCGCTTTATTTCTGACGAGATGTTGTTGTCAGATGTTAAAGCGGATCTTAGGTACATAAAGTCCCTAACTACCTCAAAGTTGTACCTGTGTATTGTGATGTTTTGTCCAATCCACCGGTGTTGTGCATCACGTTGTCGGAATTCTTTTTTGACGTCAAAAGCTTCTGTGAGGTTATTACCAACCTTGACGGAGCAGCGAGAGTTCTCCATCGTCATCCTGCACAGTCGGACGAGTTTTGTGGGGATGCCAAAACCTGACATGGCTCTGTATAGCTCGTCTCTATAAATGCTATCGTACACGGGTTAAAATCAATAAAGAGGTGGTGCGTATCGATTTGAAATTCTTGGGTAGTTTCCAGGATCTGCCGTAGCGTGAACATTTGATCTTTGTTGACTTTCCTGGTCTGAAACCACACTGATAAGGGCCAATCAGGTTGCTGACGAAATATTTCAGGCGTTCACATAGTACGGCAGAGAGGATCTTGTAGGCAATATTCAGGAGACTAATTCCTCTATAGTTGGCGCAGTTTAGAGGGTATCCTTTCTTGTGGATCGGGCAAACGATGCTGAGGTTCCATTCATCAGGCATACTTTCTTCTGACCAAACTTTAGAGATGAGTTCGTGTATGCACTCCACCAGGTCATCTCCGGACGCTTTAAAAAGTTCGGCGGGTAGTCCGAATTATTAGTAATACCAAATCTTCTTGCAATTTTTCACCAATCAGTTGAGCTCCATTCAGAGATAAACCACGATCAGTCGAACATGAAGCATCGAAAATTCTTAAGTACAGCATGATGTAGAATATGATAAGACAATGGCCCTAGGGGACGATCAGCTAAGCGCATATGATCTGCAGAAAGTAACTCTTGGATTGCACCAACATAGTTTTGTTTATATTGCTCATCTTTTTGAAATCGCTTTTGTAATTGACGAAATCGATGAAGTGCGATTGCTCGTGATGAGCCAGGCTGCTGAATGTCAATGTGCAATGGAATTTGGACTTGAAAGTGGCCATTCTGCAAGCGTTGATTTGTGGGTATAAATATTTCCTCGCATTGTTCTTGTATCATAGTGCGAGACCGCACCACCGATATTTCTTCACTTTCCCAAAACCGTTGCAGTAATTTATCTAGCGTGTTTGTCTCGTTACTTGTCATCATGTTGACCGCGGTTTCCTTTTGAGTGTGAATACTTCCGCCAAATATTAACCAACCTAATTTCGATGGCTGAAAGGCGATGCTTAAATCATTGACAAAACTGCCATCTTGAATAATTGTCGCCCAAACACTAGCGCCCAAAAGGACATCAATGGGTGCTGGTATAACCGCTTCTGGATCAGCCAATTGCTCACACAATACCGGTGGAATAATTCTGGATGATATTTTTGACTGTGGTAACCAGCTATCAGTTATCTGAAGCACAATAATTAATTCGATTGTCGCCAGTGATTTGTCACTTAATCGATCTAACAGCTGACATACTATTTTGCGAGTATGTGACCTTCCTGTGGTTGTGTTATTGATGCCATTTAAATGAACAGCGATGTGTTGGCAATTGGAGTTGATTTATTGCGTGTGCATTAATAATGTTCATCTGTGCACCGGTATCACATAAAGCCCGTAGTGGAGGAGAAATTCGATCAGCGATTTGTAAGCGTATAACGGCGTATTCTTTCATTTTCGACCGAGTTAGTTTTATTTGTCATGATTTGCGCATTAAGTTCACTGCGCCTGTGACATGCTGCTGATTGTTACTTAGGTACTCGCTGTGTTGCTGTATTTTATGCAAGACAGCGTTGTTCTGCGCTACGTTCTAACCGATGAAATGTTGCACCGGAAGCTTTCGAATTCATTGGACATAAACAGCTATTGTGTGGCGTACGACAGCGCGGACACGGCTTATCTGGGCACGCGGCTGTAAGGTGTCTTAAACTGAAGCAATTGTGATACATTCTCTGTTCTTTGACGTAATTCTGTCTTTCTATAATTGGCATCGCCCTAAATTTGAAGCATTTGAAGGGCCAATGATGGGCTCCTGGGCATTATTTACACATTGGACGTTGTTCATCACTACGACCATTACTTACACCTCGTTCAACCATTGTAGAACGTTTGCTAAATAGTGCAGTTCGGTGTTCATTGTTCTGGTCTAACGAACGTGTTGCCGTTAGCTGCTCGAGCAAACAAAAGTAGGGAGTGTATCGGCTGAGCGTCGCAATACCCATTGTGCTTGGCTGCCTGCATCCAGAATGCTTTCAAGCTGATATAAGAGCATATAGTCAGCTACCTTTTCTGGTGAAAGCAGCATTTGTAGTTGTCGGAAAGCACTTCGAGCAGCATCTAGAGCCCTACGAACCCTTTCGCATGTAGGCGGCTGCAACGGTCTTAAGCTATATAGTGCTTGTAAATGCGCTCGATCGTATTATATTTGTTACTATATTGGTATAAATAGCTGCTTTCATTTGCAACTGGCCAGTTTTTTATATATTTGTGATGCTCGTCCTTGCAATGAATCCAACAAATATCGCATTTTTTGGCCATCCGATAGTTGAGCACTGTTGTGAACTTCTTCTTGAAACATTGGTCGGAAATTGACCCAATAAACTTCAAGTCCAGAGAATTTCATCAATTTTGATGGCCCTGACAGTTGAATATGAATCAGTTGGCGACTATCCGATGTGATCGTTGGAGACTGATTTTTTGATTCTAAGCTGAATGTTTTAATTTTGTTTATCCGTGAACGCAATTTCGACTTCAATTGTTAATATGCCTTTATTCCTCGACTATAGACCTCAATGCATTTTAGCTACAATGCGTTCGATATTGAATTAGCACTTAGTTCCTGTCAAATATTTTGGAATGTGCTCCGAACACTCTCCAAATACTCCATGCGCACGTTCAGTTCATCGATTGACCAATTTGACAGCTGACAACCTTCCTCCACAGCCTGCATAAGAGCTGTAAGAGCTGTATTCATCTTCAATGGCAATGGTATTGATTCTTCAACCGCATCTGATGTCGAAGAATAAAGCACGTCTCCATGTTGTCGCTAAAAAAATATCTACCTTCTTTTGGAGTGGTTGCAAAAACTGATTATTATTATGAAAATCATCATTTGGATGTTCTCTCACAACTTCTGCGTCAATTTCTGCTTATCGCTCACGAGTTATTCGAATAAATTTCAAATAAGGCTCAAATACACTCAAATTTGTTCAGTGCTGCTACAATATTTTCAAAATGCTGAAATTCAACATTCAATTTACTTTTTTTAGATTAAATGTTAAAAATGTGCATGAAATTACTGTAAGATTGCGCTTTCCGTGCAGTGCTCCTATATCGCACGGAAATAAAAAAACAAAATGCCAATTGCGTTCATACGGCAAGCACTACACGTTCCGGCAGTGCACTTATATCGCACGGAACATAGGCAGGCATCAATTGTGTATTTGTAAAACAGACGTGTTCATAAGACTACAATAAAATTGCGTTCTCCGTGCAGTGCGCTTATATCGAACGGAACTTCGAGTTTCAATTGTAATCTAATACGGCACACACCTGTTAACATAATTTGAATTATTTAAGTGTTTTGCGTTGCTACAATACTGATGAACGGAGATGTGTGAACAGCTGTTCATACTCACATGCTCTTGCTTGATTCATTTGCACATCGCTTTTTTCATTGCTTCTGCCATCCGACAAATGTAATCGCTTCATTTTGGCTTTCCCGTCATGTTAAAAAAAAAAAAAAAAATCTATACAAAAATAAAACGGAAAAACAATAAAAATTACTATATGTATGTACATATATATTATGTATAGGACATTAATGATTTATTATCGCGAATTTAACTGCTGGGGTTTATCCGGCTTGAAGGACCATGTTTTCGAAAGCTCATCTTTCTCGTCAAATATGGACTGTATTTTTCTTACCTTTATTAAATACGTTACCAAATATCTTTATATCCAACGCTGAAAAGATCCTGATAAATTTGTCTCCTAATTTGAATTGAAATTGAATATTCAGTTGTTTCCTTTCTTACAATCAAAAACAATAATAATATTTTTTTTTATTTCTGTTTGCTCTATAAAACATGTTTGCTACAAAACAAAATATTAAGTTTTTTTTAAAAAATACCTAACATTTCAGTGTTTAGTAAGCACATGCCTATATCCCTCTTGTCTTAAAAGGTTGTGCATGCGCATTATCCTTCCAGTAGGATTCTTTGGCTTTCACATTTGTGTCAGTTTCAACAAATACGTTACCAAGTATCTTTATATCCAATGCTCAAAAGATCCTGATGAACTTTTCTCCTAATTTGAATTGAAATTGAATATTCGGTTGTTTCCTTATTTACAACCAAAAACAATACTAATATTTTTTATTTTTTCTGTTTGCTGTATAAAACATGTTTGCTACAAAAACAAAATATTAAGTTTTTTTAAAAATACCTAACAGTTTAGTGTTTTATAAGCACATGCCCATATCTCTCTTGTCTTAGAAGGTTGTGCATTATCCTTCCAGTAGGATTCGTTGGCTTTCACATTTGTGTCGGTATCAACATCTTTTTATTTCTGGTAGGTGATACTGTAGTTTTCAATTTGTCTCGTGAGACAAGATCATATTCTGAGGCGGGTAGCAATTGCGGTTCCGCCCATTTAAGATCTACACATGTTTCACGGGTGTTTATGTTTATTGGAATCTTTCCTTCTTTGGCCTGTGATATGGATCCGGCCATGTAGACAACACACAACTCTTGGGGGTGAAATATTTTAGGTTCAGTATATTGTGTATCTTGCCAGTAGGTTGCTTCGCATCTTCAGTATCGATATTTACCTGTAATTTATTTGTAATTTCAGTAGTACGTTTTCAAGATCTATTGCACCAAATTTGGTTAAAAAATTTGCTCCAATAATTCCGTCAACGGGTATCGGATATGTATCAGGTACTACATGAAGTTCATAAGGAATGTCGTTACGTCCAAAGTGCAACGTGTTAATACATGTGCCTTTTGATTTTAGGTCTCCAGATATACCTATGATGGTGGTGATGTTTTTCTTGTCTATTGAAGGGTTTCCCTTGATTACAAAGCTTTTGACTACGTAGATAGATGCACCTGTATCTAGTAAGCATCGTACGGGTTTGTCATTATTAAAAAGTATTTGTTCATAAATGCCGTTTTCTATCCCCGCTGTGTATATTGCGTTTGGTCGGGATTCTATAGACTCCCTTCCGACAGGTCGGCTATCCCCTCGGTTTTTTTTTTTACAGTTACAGTTAACTTAATTGAGACATAAAAGGATCAATACAATTATTTTTTGTTTCTTATATACTGTTTCTTGTGGTCGACTTAATGATATGCCTGACTTACTCTATAGCTTATATTTTTGAATATTTTGTAATATCGAACAAACTTTATATCTTATTGTTAAATGTGAAGAAATAATTAGCGTACGCTTGCTCCCGGTGTACTTTCACTGCTTTTGCTCTTTTGGCAATGACTAGAAAAACTAAAAAACTACAAACTTTAGGGTTAAGTTGGTTGCAAAAAATAACACAATATTTATTATTTCTCTATTCTATTCAGAGGTCTAAAAATTCTTAATGGTTTATATTAAATATACATATATACACCTAAGAAATTGGAGTGAAAACTTATTTTATCCATCTTTTTTAAAAGAAGATGGAGTTGATATTTCATGAGGGGAATGGTATCAGTTTTATCATATATTACTTGGTTGGAAAACCATTTTTTGTTAGGCTTTCTAAACATTCTGCAGCAAAATCTTAATATTTTCCTTTCAAAAACTTCCATTTCATTTGCAACTGAGGGAGATATGGTAAACCATATACCAAAGCCATATGTAAGTATTGGTCTTATTAGAGTCTTGTCAATAAGCAGTTAAGTTTTTAATAGCAAATGTTTGGAATTAAGCAATGGTTTAAGTATTCCTGTGCGGTTGGTGTGATAAAGTGCCATTCCGTACCGTATTCTTGCAGTTTTTTAGCCATATTCATTCCATTCTAAGTCTGCAACATACGTCCCAACTCCTTTTTTGCGCCCGTACATGTACATGTACATGCGCCACGAATGCTGGTAAAACAAAGAAATGCTTGAATGAAATCTGCTGTTGACAAACTATCGACTAATTCCAAATGTACTGCCTTGGTGACCATACACACGAATACAGCGACGTATTTTTTTCCAAAATGTTACATCGACCTCCACGAACTTTTAGCAAAAAAGGCCCAGCATAATCCACACCCGAGTGTTGAAATGGTCGGCAGGACTGCACTCGATCGGATGGTAACCTGCCCATCATTTGCTGCATTGCTTGTTGGTTTTCTCGTGCACAGACAACACAACGTGAATTGTACGTGTAAATCGCCCGACGCAAGTTTGTGATCCAATACTTCCGACGTATAAATGCTCCCATCTCACGTGGACCACCGTGCAAAGTGGCTGCATGAGCTTCTTGAATGAACAATATTGTCAATGGGCTAACGTCAGTTAAAATTATTGGGTTTTTCCGGTTTTTGTTAACAGTGCTCGATGCAAACGACCACTCATGCGAAGTAAACCTTGATCGTCGATTCATGGATTAAATTTGAATATTGAACTTAGTGTATCAATGCTGCTCTTGTGTGATATCCGTACAGCTTTCATTTCTTTTTCGTAATAAATGGCTTGTTCTTCGCGAATCCAATATTCCAACCCATTTTTAATGTCTGCATTTGTCAGCGGGCTTTTTCGACAAAGATGCTTTTCTTTTTGAAGACTATTAGATTAAAACTGAAAAATCCATGCTGTCAATCTGCTCAATATACTTATGCTCGATGCACGCGACAACAAATCGACATCGCGGAGTGTTATGCTCATAACCAATAATTCTTTGAATGTTTGACGGACCTTCGTATTACGAAGGTTATTGTCTGAACTCGTTTTTTCATCCAGCGCTATTTCTTCTTCGGTTTCGATCTTTAACCAACCATGCCAGCACTATTTGAGAATCTGACCATAGTGTACTTTCAACATGCATCAAGTTTGAAGCTGATTTGAAAGCAAATATAAGTTCGCTTAATAATTTTGCACCACATAGTTCAAGTCTTGGTATTGACATAACCTACACAGGTGGAACATGCGATTTAGCTGTGATCAGAATGATTTGGACTTGATTTGCTTATTCAACGAGCACGTATAAGACTGATCCATATGCTGCCAATGAAGCGTCAGCAAAACCATGCAAAGACATTTTCCTGACGTCACTTATCCCCAAACAGCGCGGGGATTCGCAACGATCAAAACTGGCCCAACGTAACCGTTTGGATCAAATATATGTGCTTTGTGGCTTAGTACTCGACTTTTGTTGCTTCCTTTGCTTTAAGTATCATGGGTGGCCGGAATTTAAACATAAATTCATCTGTTCCAGGTAACCAACGTAAACCTAGCACAGTTGTATCGCTAAGTTCACCCAAATCGAGTGCATCTTCAGTTTGCTTTTAACCAGTACTGGGTACCACTCCCAATTGATTTGAACGCCACTTACTTAGTACAAGTCCATACGATCGAAGTAATGCATCCATCTCGTTACATAACTTTTTTGCCTTTGCTATATCTGCTGCGCTTGACAAGCAATTGTCCATATAGAAATCACGTTTGATTGCCTCTGCGCCCATCGGCCATTGCACGCGTGAGTCACGTGCTGCTTGAATCATCGCACGAACTGCACAATGTGGAGCTGAAGCAAGACCAAAAGTCACTGTTGTTAGCCAATACTCTTGAATTTCACTATTATCCGTTGATCGCCAAAAAATCCTCTGTAAGTCCCACTGCTCAGGACTAATTCGCACTTGCAGGAACATTTTCTGAATGTCTGCGGTCACGGCGATGGGATGGCAAAGAAGGCACATTATTACTACTTACTGGCTTACTTAGGGGGCGCTACAGTTCGGGACGAACCTGGGCCTCAACCAACATGCCTCTCCAGCCAGCTCGGTCTTTTGCTAGCTGCCTCCAGTTTTGCACTCCAAGTTGTTTGAGGTCGTCCGCCACCTAAAGCGAGGTCTTCCATGACTGCGTCTACCCTCTGGGATGGAATCGAAGATCCTGCGAGCCGCAGCATTGTTGTCCATTCGCTTTACATGACCTAGCCATCTCAAACGTGATATCCGTATTTTTTTGACCAGGTCAATGTCGAACCTTCTCCTCCAAAGCCCGTTAACGTAGATAGGGCCATCCTCCGAAGAATCTTACGCTCGAAACGACTAAGGATATCTTAGTCCGCTTTAGATAGAGTCCATGCCTCGGCGCCATAGAGCAGGACTGGGATGATTAGGGTCTTATACAGAGTCTCCTTTGTCTTTCGAGAGAGGGCTTTGCTACTTAATTGCCTTCCTAGCCCATAGAAACAGCGATTGGCAAGAGTAATTCTTCGCTTTATTTCTGACGAGATGTTGTTGTCAGATGTTAAAGCGGATCTTAGGTACACAAAGTCCCTAACTACCTCAAAGTTGTACCTGTGTATTGTGGTGTTTTGTCCAATCCGCCGGTGTTGTGCATCACGTTGTCGGAATCCTTTTTTGACGTCAAAAGCTTCTGTGAGGTTATTACCAACCTTGACGGAGCAGCGAGAGTTCTCCATCGTCATCCTGCACAGTCGGACGAGTTTTGTGGGGATGCCAAAACCTGACATGGCTCTGTATAGCTCGTCTCTATTAATGCTATCGTACGCGGCCTTAAAATCAATAAAGAGGTGGTGCGTATCGATTTGAAATTCTTGGGTAGTTTCCAGGATCTGCCGTAGCGTGAACATTTGATCTTTGTTGACTTTCCTGGTCTGAAACCACACCGATAAGGGCCAATCAGGTTGCTGACGAAAGATTTCAGGCGTTCACATAGTACGGCAGATAGGATCTTGTAGGCGATATTCAGGAGACTAACTCCTCTATAGTTGGCGCAGTTTAGAGGGTCTCCTTTCTTGTGGATCGGGCAAACGATGCTGAGGTTCCATTCATCAGGCATACTTTCTTCTGACCAAACTTTAGAGATGAGTTCGTGTATGCACTCCACCAGGTCATCTCCGGACGCTTTAAAAACTTCGGCGGGTAGTCCGAATTATTAGTAATACCAAATCTTCTTGCAATTTTTCACCAATCAGTTGAGCTCCATTCAGAGATAAACCACGATCAGTCGAACATGAAGCATCGAAAATTCTTAAGTACAGCATAATGTGGAATATGATAAGACAATGGCCCTAGGGGACGATCAGCTAAGCGCATATGATCTGCAGAAAGTAACTCTTGGATTGCACCAACATAGTTTTGTTTATATTGCTCATCTTTTTGAAATCGCTTTTGTAATTGACGAAATCGATGAAGTGCGATTGCTCGTGATGAGCCAGGCTGCTGAATGTCAATGTGCAATGGAATTTGAACTTGAAAGCGGCCATTCTGCAAGCGTTGATTTGTGGGTATAAATATTTCCTCGCATTGTTTTTGTATCATAGTGCGAGACCGCACCACCGATATTTCTTCACTTTCCCAAAACCGTTGCAGTAATTTATCTAGCGTGTTTGTCTCGTTACTTGTCATCATGTTAACCGCGGTTTCCTTTTGAGTGTGAATACCTCCACCAAATATCAACCAACCTAATTTCGATGGCTGAAAGGCGATGCTTAAATCATTGACAAAACTGCCATCTTGAATAATTGTCGCCCAAACACTAGCGCCCAAAAGGACATCAATGGGTGCTGGTATAACCGCTTCTGGATCAGCCAATTGCTCACGCAATACCGGTGGAATAATTCTGGATGATATTTTTGACTGTGGTAACCAGCTATCAGTTATCTGAAGCACAATAATTAATTCGATTGTCGCCAGTGACAAAAACAAAATATTAAGTTTTTTAAAAATACCTAACAGTTTAGTGTTTTATAAGCACATGCCTATATCTCTCTTGTCTTAGAAGGTTGTGCATGCGCATTATCCTTCCAGTAGGATTCTTTGGCTTTCACATTTGTGTCAGTTTCAACAAATACGTTACCAAGTATCTTTATATCCAATGCTGAAAAGATCCTGATGAACTTGTCTCCTAATTTGAATTGAAATTGAATATTCGGTTGTTTCCTTATTTACAATCAAAAACAATACTAATATTTTTTTATTTTTTCTGTTTGCTGTATAAAACATGTTTGCTACGAAAACAAAATATTAAGTTTTTTTAAAAAATACCTAACAGTTTAGTGTTTTATAAGCACATGCCTATATCTCTCTTGTCTTAGAAGGTTGTGCATTATCCTTCCAGTAGGATTCGTTGGCTTTCACATTTGTGTCGGTATCAACATCTTCTTATTTCTGGTAGGTGCTACTGTAGTTTTCAATCTCGTGAGACAAGATCATATTCTGAGGCGGGTAGCGATTGCTGTTCCGCCCATTTAAGATTTACACATGTTTCACGGGTGTTTATGTTTATTGGAATCTTTCCTTCTTTGGCCTGTGATATGGATCCGGCCATGTAGACACATTTACACAACTCTTGGGGGTGAAATATTTTAGGTTCAGTATATTGTGTATCTTGCCAGTAGGTTGCTTCGCATCTTCAGTATCGGTATCGATATTTACCTGTAATTTATTTGTAATTTCAGTAGTAGGTTTTCAAGATCTATTGCACCAAATTCGGTTAAAAAATTTGCTCCAATAATTCCGTTAACGGGTATCGGATATGTATCAGGTACTACATGAAGTTCAAAAGGAATGTCGTTACGTCCAAAGTGCAACGTGTTAATACATGTGCCTTTTGATTTTAGGTCTCCAGATATACCTATGATGGTGGTGATGTTTTTCTTGTCTATTGAAGCGTTTCCCTTGATTACAAAGCTTTTGACTACGCAGATAGATGCACCTGTATCTAGTAAGCATCGTACGGGTGTGTCATTATTAAAAAGTATTTGTTCATAAATGCCGTTTTCTACCCCCGCTGTGTATATTGCGTTTGGTAGGGATTCTATAGACTCGACAGGTCGGCTATCCCCTCGGTTTTTTTTTACAGTTACAGTTAACGTAATTGAGACATAAAAGGATCAATACAATTATTTTTTGTTTCTTATATACTGTTTCTTGTGGTCGACTTAATGATATGCCTGACTTACTCTATAGCTTATATTTTTGAATATTTTGTAATATCGAACAAACTTTATATCTTATTGTTAAATGTGAAGAAATAATTAGCGTACGCTTGCTCCCGGGGTACTTTCACTGCTTTTGCTCTTTTGGCAATGACTAGAAAAACTAAAAAACTACAAACTTTAGGGTTAAGTTGGTTGCAAAAAATAACACAATATTTATTATTTCTCTATTCTATTCAGAGGTCTAAAAATTCTTAATGGTTTATATTAAATATACATATATACACCTAAGAAATTGGAGTGAAAACTTATTTTATCCATCTTTTTTAAAAGAAGATGGAGTTGATATTTCATGAGGGGAATGGTATCAGTTTTATCATATATTACTTGGTTGGAAAACCATTTTTTGTTAGGCTTTCTAAACATTCTGCAGCAAAATCTTAATATTTTCCTTTCAAAAACTTCCATTTCTTTTGCAACTGAGGGAGATATGGTAAACCATATACCAAAGCCATATGTAAGTATTGGTCTTATTAGAGTCTTGTCAATAAGCAGTTAAGTTTTTAATAGCAAATGTTTGGAATTAAGCAATGGTTTAAGTATTCCTGTGCGGTTGGTGTGATAAAGTGCCATTCCGTACCGTATTCTTGCAGTTTTTTAGCCATATTCATTCCATTCTAAGTCTGCAACATACGTCCCAACCCCTTTTTTGCGCCCGTACATGTACATGTACATGCGCCACGAATGCTGGTAAAACAAAGAAATGCTTGAATGAAATCTGCTGTTGACAAACTATCGACTAATTCCAAATGTACTGCCTTGGTGACCATACACACGAATACAGCGACGTATTTTTTTCCAAAATGTTACATCGACCTCCACGAACTTTTAGCAAAAAAGGCCCAGCATAATCCACACCCGAGTGTTGAAATGGTCGGCAGGACTGCACTCGATCGGATGGTAACCTGCCCATCATTTGCTGCATTGCTTGTTGGTTTTCTCGTGCACAGACAACACAACGTGAATTGTACGTGTAAATCGCCCGACGCAAGTTTGTGATCCAATACTTCCGACGTATAAATGCTCCCATCTCACGTGGACCACCGTGCAAAGTGGCTGCATGAGCTTCTTGAATGAACAATATTGTCAATGGGCTAACGTCAGTTAAAATTATTGGGTTTTTCCGGTTTTTGTTAACAGTGCTCGATGCAAACGACCACTCATGCGAAGTAAACCTTGATCGTCGATTCATGGATTAAATTTGAATATTGAACTTAGTGTATCAATGCTGCTCTTGTGTGATATCCGTACAGCTTTCATTTCTTTTTCGTAATAAATGGCTTGTTCTTCGCGAATCCAATATTCCAACCCATTTTTAATGTCTGCATTTGTCAGCGGGCTTTTTCGACAAAGATGCTTTTCTTTTTGAAGACTATTAGATTAAAACTGAAAAATCCATGCTGTCAATCTGCTCAATATACTTATGCTCGATGCACGCGACAACAAATCGACATCGCGGAGTGTTATGCTCATAACCAATAATTCTTTGAATGTTTGACGGACCTTCGTATTACGAAGGTTATTGTCTGAACTCGTTTTTTCATCCAGCGCTATTTCCTCTTCGGTTTCGATCTTTAACCAACCATGCCAGCACTATTTGAGAATCTGACCATAGTGTACTTTCAACATGCATCAAGTTTGAAGCTGATTTGAAAGCAAATATAAGTTCACTTAATAATTTTGCACCACATAGTTCAAGTCTTGGTATTGACATAAGCTACACAGGTGGAACATGCGATTTAGCTGTGATCAGAATGATTTGGACTTGATTTGCTGATTCAACGAGCACGTATAAGACTGATCCATATGCTGCCAATGAAGCGTCAGCAAAACCATGCAAAGACATTTTCCTGACGTCACTTATCCCCAAACAGCGCGGGGATTCGCAACGATTAAAACTGGCCCAACGTAACCGTTTGGATCAAATATATGTGCTATGTCACTTAGTACTCGACTTTTGTTGCTTCCTTCGCTTTAAGTATCACGGGTGGCCGGAATTTAAACATTAATTCATCTGTTCCAGGTAACCAACGTAAACCTAGCACAGTTGTATCGCTAAGTTCACCCAAATCGAGTGCATCTTCAGTTTGCTTTTAACCAGTACTGGGTACCACTCCCAATTTATTTGAACGCCACTTACTTAGTACAAGTCCATACGATCGAAGTAATGCATCCATCTCGTTACATAACTTTTTTGCCTTTGCTGTATCTGCTGCGCTCTACAAGCAATTGTCCATATAGAAATCACGTTCGATTGCCTCTGCGCCCATCGGCCATTGCACGCGTGAGTCACGTGCTGCTTGAATCATCGCACGAACTGCACAATGTGGAGCTGAAGCAAGACCAAAAGTCACTGTTGTTAGCCAATACTCTTGAATTTCACTATTATCCGTTGGTCGCCAAAAAATCCTCTGTAAGTCCCACTGCTCAGGACTAATTCGCACTTGCAGGAACATTTTCTAAATTTCTGCGGTCACGGAGATGGGATGGCAAAGAAAGCACATTATTACTACTTACTTGCTTACTTAAGGGGCGCTACAGTTCGGGACGAACCTGGGCCTCAACCAACATGCCTCTCCAGCCAGCTCGGTCTTTTGCTAGCTGACTCCAGTTTTGCACTCCAAGTTGTTTGAGGTCATCCGCCACCTAAGGCGAGGTCTTCCTTGACTGCGTCTACCCTCTGGGATGGAATCGAAGATCCTGCGAGCCGGAGCATTGTTGTCCATTCGCTCTACATGACCTAGCCATCTCAAACGTGATATCCGTATTTTTTTGACCAGGTCAATGTCGCTGTACAGCTCGTATAGTTCTTGGTTGAACCTTCTCCTCCAAAGCCCGTTAACGTAGATAGGGCCATCCTCCGAAGAATCTTACGCTCGAAACGACTAAGGATATCTTAGTCCGCTTTAGATAGAGTCCATGCCTCGGCGCCATAGAGCAGGACTGGGATGATTAGGGTCTTATACAGTGTCTCCTTTGTCTTTCGAGAGAGGGCTTTGCTACTTAATTGCCTTCCTAGCCCATAGAAACAGCGATTGGCAAGAGTAATTCTTCGCTTTATTTCTGACGAGATGTTGTTGTCAGATGTTAAAGCGGATCTTAGGTACACAAAGTCCCTAACTACCTCAAAGTTGTACCTGTGTATTGTGATGTTTTGTCCAATCCGCCGGTGTTGTGCATCACGTTGTCCGAATCCTTTTTTGACGTCAAAAGCTTCTGTGAGGTTATTACCAACCTTGACGGGCAGCGAGAGTTCTCCATCGTCATCCTGCACAGTGGGACGAGTTTTGTGGGGTTGCCAAAACCTGACATGGCTCTGTATAGCTCGTCTCTATTAATGCTATCGTACGCGGCCTTAAAATCAATAAAGAGGTGGTGCGTATCGATTTGAAATTCTTGGGTAGTTTCCAGGATCTGCCGTAGCGTGAACATTTGATCTTTGTTGACTTTCCTGGTCTGAAACCACACTGATAAGGGCCAATCAGGTTGCTGACGAAAGATTTCAGGCGTTCACATAGTACGGCAGAGAGGATCTTGTAGGCGATATTCAGGAGACTAATTCCTCTATAGTTGGCGCAGTTTAGAGGGTTTCCTTTCTTGTGGATCGGGCAAACGATGCTGAGGTTCCATTCATCAGGCATACTTTCTTCTGACCAAACTTTAGAGATGAGTTCGTGTATGCACTCCACCAGGTCATCTCCGGCCGCTTTAAAAACTTCGGCGGGTAGTCCGAATTATTAGTAATACCAAATCTTCTTGCAATTTTTCACCAATCAGTTGAGCTCCATTCAGAGATAAACCACGATCAGTCGAACATGAAGCATCGAAAATTCTTAAGAACAGCATGATGTGGAATATGATAAGACAATGGCCCTAGGGGACGATCAGCTAAGCGCATATGATCTGCAGAAAGTAACTCTTGGATTGCACCAACATAGTTTTGTTTATATTGCTCATCTTTTTGAAATCGCTTTTGTAATTGACGAAATCGATGAAGTGCGATTGCTCGTGATGAGCCAGGCTGCTGAATGTCAATGTGCAATGGAATTTGAACTTGAAAGCGGCCATTCTGCAAGCGTTGATTTGTGGGTATAAATATTTCCTCGCATTGTTCTTGTATCATAGTGCGAGACCGCACCACCGATATTTCTTCACTTTCCCAAAACCGTTGCAGTAATTTATCTAGCGTGTTTGTCTCGTTACTTGTCGTCATGTTAACCGCGGTTTCCTTTTGAGTGTGAATACCTCCGCCAAATATTAACCAACCTAATTTCGATGGCTGAAAGGCGATGCTTAAATCATTGACAAAACTGCCATCTTGAATAATTGTCGCCCAAACACTAGCGCCCAAAAGGACATCAATGGGTGCTGGTATAACCGCTTCTGGATCAGCCAATTGCTCACGCAATACCGGTGGAATAATTCTGGATGATATTTTTGACTGTGGTAACCAGCTATCAGTTATCTGAAGCACAATAATTAATTCGATTGTCGCCAGTGACAAAAACAAAATATTAAGTTTTTTAAAAAATACCTAACAGTTTAGTGTTTTATAAGCACATGCCTATATCTCTCTTGTCTTAGAAGGTTGTGCATGCGCATTATCCTTCCAGTAGGATTCTTTGGCTTTCACATTTGTGTCAGTTTCAACAAATACGTTACCAAGTATCTTTATATCCAATGCTGAAAAGATCCTGATGAACTTGTCTCCTAATTTGAATTGAAATTGAATATTCGGTTGTTTCCTTATTTACAATCAAAAACAATAATAATATTTTTTATTTTTTCTGTTTTCTGTATAAAACATGTTTGCTACAAAAACAAAATATTAAGTTTTTTTAAGAAATACCTAACAGTTTAGTGTTTTATAAGCACATGCCTATATCTCTCTTGTCTTAGAAGGTTGTGCATTATCCTTCCAGTAGGATTCGCTGGCTTTCACATTTGTGTCGGTATCAACATCTTCTTATTTCTGGTAGGTGATACTGTAGTTTTCAATTTGTCTCGTGAGACAAGATCATATTCTGAGGCGGGTAGCGATTGCGGTTCCGCCCATTTAAGATTTACACATGTTTCACGGGTGTTTATGTTTATTGGAATCTTTCCTTCTTTGGCCTGTGATATGGATCCGGCCATGTAGACACATTTACACAACTCTTGGGGGTGAAATATTTTAGGTTCAGTATATTGTGTATCTTGCCAGTAGGTTGCTTCGCATCTTCAGTATCGGTATCGATATTTACCTGTAATTTATTTGTAATTTCAGAAGTAGGTTTTCAAGATCTATTGCACCAAATTCGGTTAAAAAATTTGCTCCAATAATTCCGTTAACGGGTATCGGATATGTATCAGGTACTACATGAAGTTCATAAGGAATGTCGTTACGTCCAAAGTGCAACGTGTTAATACATGTGCCTTTTGATTTTAGGTCTCCAGATATACCTATGATGGTGGTGATGTTTTTCTTGTCTATTGAAGCGTTTCCCTTGATTACAAAGCTTTTGACTACGCAGATAGATGCACCTGTATCTAGTAAGCATCGTACGGGTTTGTCATTATTAAAAAGTATTTGTTCATAAATGCCGTTTTCTATCCCCGCTGTGTATATTGCGTTTGGTCGGGATTCTATAGACTCCCTTCCGACAGGTCGGCTATCCCCTCGGTTTTTTTTTTTTACAGTTACAGTTAACTTAATTGAGACATAAAAGGATCAATACAATTATTTTTTGTTTCTTATATACTGTTTCTTGTGGTCGACTTAATGATATGCCTGACTTACTCTATAGCTTATATTTTTGAATATTTTGTAATATCGAACAAACTTTATATCTTATTGTTAAATGTGAAGAAATAATTAGCGTACGCTTGCTCCCGGTGTACTTTCACTGCTTTTGCTCTTTTGGCAATGACTAGAAAAACTAAAAAACTACAAACTTTAGGGTTAAGTTGGTTGCAAAAAATAACACAACATTTATTATTTCTCTATTCTATTCAGAGGTCTAAAAATTCTTAATGGTTTATATAAAATATACATACATATACCTAAGAAATTGGAGTGAAAACTTATTTTATCCATCTTTTTTAAAAGAAGATGGAGTTGATATTTCATGAGGGGAATGGTATCAGTTTTATCATATATTACTTGGTTGGAAAACCATTTTTTGTTAGGCTTTCTAAACATTCTGCAGCAAAATCTTAATATTTTCCTTTCAAAAACTTCCATTTCTTTTGCAACTGAGGGAGATATGGTAAACCATATACCAAAGCCATATGTAAGTATTGGTCTTATTAGAGTCTTGTCAATAAGCAGTTAAGTTTTTAATAGCAAATGTTTGGAATTAAGCAATGGTTTAAGTATTCCTGTGCGGTTGGTGTGATAAAGTGCCATTCCGTACGGTATTCTTGCAGTTTTTTAGCCATATTCATTCCATTCTAAGTCCGTAGCATACGTCCCAACTCCTTTTCTGCGCCCGTACATGTACATGTACATGCGCCACGAATGCTGGTAAAACAAAGAAATGCTTGAATGAAATCTGCTGTTGACAAACTATCGACTAATTCCAAATGTACGGCCTTGGTGACCATACACACGAATACAGCGACGTATTTTTTTCCAAAATGTTACATCGACCTCCACGAACTTTTAGCAAAAAAGGCCCAGCATAATCCACACCCGAGTGTTGAAATGGTCGGCAGGACTGCACTCGATCGGATGGTAACTCGCCCATCATTTGCTGCATTGCTTGTTGGTTTTCTCGTGCACAGACAACACAACGTGAATTGTACGTGTAAATCGCCCGACGCAAGTTTGTGATCCAATACGACGTATAAATGCTCCCATCTCACGTGGACCACCGTGCAAAGTGGCTGCATAAGCTTCTTGAATGAACAATATTGTCAATGGGCTAACGTCAGTTAAAATTATTGGGTTTTTCCGGTTTTTGTTAACAGTGCCCGATGCAAACGACCACTCATGCGAAGTAAACCTTGATCGTCGATTCATGGATTAAATTTGAATATTGAACTTAGTGTATCAATGCTGCTCTTGGGTGATATCCGTAAAGCTTTCATTTCTTTTTCGTAATAAATGGCTTGTTCTTCGCGAATCCAATATTCCAACCCATTTTTAATTTCTGCATTTGTCAGCGGGCTTTTTTGACAAAGATGCTATTCTTTTTGAAGACTATTAGATTAAAACTGAAAAATCCATGCTGTCAATCTGCTCAATATACTTATGCTCGATGCACGCGACAACAAATCGACATCGCGGAGTGTTATGCTCATAACCAATAATTCTTTGAATGTTTGACGGACCTTCGTATTACGAAGGTTATTGTCTGAACTCGTTTTTTCATCCAGCGCTATTTGAGAATCTGACCATAGTGTATTTTCAGCATGCATCAAGTTTGAAGCTGATTTGAAAGCAAATATAAGTTCGCTTAATAATTTTGCACCACATAGTTCAAGTCTTGGTATTGACATAACCTACACAGGTGCAACATGCAATTTAGCTGTGATCAGAATGATTTGGACTTGATTTGCTGATTCAACGCGCACGTATAAGACTGATCCATATACTGCCAATGAAGCGTCAGCAAAACCATGCAAAGACATTTTCCTGACGTCACTTATCCCCAAACAGCGCGGGTGCCGAATTTCCGTGATATGTGACAATTGCTGCTGAAATTGCTGCCACCTGCGGTAAATATCATCTGGAATCGGGACGTTTCATCCGATATTCGCTCGCCATATGTCTTGCATTATAATTTTCGCAACGATTAAAACTGGCCCAACGTAACCGTTTGGATCAAATATATGTGCTATGTGGCTTAGTACTGGACTTTTGTTGCTTCCTTCGCTTTAAGTATCATGGGTGGCCGAATTTAAACATTAATTCATCTGTTCCAGGTAACCAACGTAAACCTAGCACAGTTGTATCGCTAAGTTCACCCAAATCGAGTGCATCTTCAGTTTGCTTTTAACCAGTACTGGGTACCACTCCCAATTGGTTTGAACGGCAATTACTTAGTACAAGTCCATACGATTGAAGTAATGCATCCATCTCGTTACATAACTTTTTTGCCTTTGCTATATCTGCTGCGCTTGACAAGCAATTGTCCATATAGAAATCAAGTTTGATTGCCTCTGCGCCCATCGGCCATTGCACGCGTGAGTCACGTGCTGCTTGAATCATCGCACGAACTGCACAATGTGGAGCTGAAGCAAGACCAAAAGTCACTGTTGTTAGCCAATACTCTTGAATTTCACTATTATCCGTTGATCGCCAAAAAATCCTCTGTAAGTCCCACTGCTCAGGACTAATTCGCACTTGCAGGAACATTTTCTGAATGTCTGCGGTCACGGCGATGGGATGGCAAAGAAGGCACATTATTACTACTTACTGGCTTACTTAGGGGGCGCTACAGTTCGGGACGAACCTGGGCCTCAACCAACATGCCTCTCCAGCCAGCTCGGTCTTTTGCTAGCTGCCTCCAGTTTTGCACTCCAAGTTGTTTGAGGTCGTCCGCCACCTAAAGCGAGGTCTTCCTTGACTGCGTCTACCCTCTGGGATGGAATCGAAGATCCTGCGAGCCGCAGCATTGTTGTCCATTCGCTTTACATGACCTAGCCATCTCAAACGTGATATCCGTATTTTTTTGACCAGGTCAATGTCGAACCTTCTCCTCCAAAGCCCGTTAACGTAGATAGGGCCATCCTCCGAAGAATCTTACGCTCGAAACGACTAAGGATATCTTAGTCCGCTTTAGATAGAGTCCATGCCTCGGCGCCATAGAGCAGGACTGGGATGATTAGGGTCTTATACAGAGTCTCCTTTGTCTTTCGAGAGAGGGCTTTGCTACTTAATTGCCTTCCTAGCCCATAGAAACAGCGATTGGCAAGAGTAATTCTTCGCTTTATTTCTGACGAGATGTTGTTGTCAGATGTTAAAGCGGATCTTAGGTACACAAAGTCCCTAACTACCTCAAAGTTGTACCTGTGTATTATGATGTTTTGTCCAATCCGCCGGTGTTGTGCATCACGTTGTCGGAATCCTTTTTTGACGTCAAAAGCTTCTGTGAGGTTATTACCAACCTTGACGGAGCAGCGAGAGTTCTCCATCGTCATCCTGCACAGTGGGACGAGTTTTGTGGGGATGCCAAAACCTGACATGGCTCTGTATAGCTCGTCTCTATTAATGCTATCGTACGCGGCCTTAAAATCAATAAAGAGGTGGTGCGTATCGATTTGTAATTCTTGGGTAGTTTCCAGGATATGTCGTAGCATGAACATTTGATCTTTGTTAACTTTCCTGGTCTGAAACCACACTGATAAGGGCCAATCAGGTTGCTGACGAAAGATTTCAGGCGTTCACATAGTACGGCAGAGAGGATCTTGTAGGCGATATTCAGGAGACTAGTTCCTCTATAGTTGGCGCAGTTTAGAGGGTATCCTTTCTTGTGGATAGGGCAAACGATGCTGAGGTTCCATTCATCAGGCATACTTTCTTCTGACCAAACTTTAGAGATGAGTTCGTGTATGCACTCCACCAGGTCATCTCCGGCCACTTTAAAAAGTTCGGCGGGTAGTCCGAATTATTAGTAATACCAAATCTTCTTGCAATTTTTCACCAATCAGTTGAGCTCCATTCAGAGATAAACCACGATCAGTCGAACATGAAGCATCGAAAATTCTTAAGTACAGCATGATGTGGAATATGATAAGACAATGGCCCAAGGGGACGATCAGCTAAGCGCATATGATCTGCAGAAAGTAACTCTTGGATTGCACCAACATAGTTTTGTTTATATTGCTCATCTTTTTGAAATCGTTTTTGTAATTGACGAAATCGATGAAGTGCGATTGCTCGTAATGAGCCAGGCTGCTGAATGTCAATGCGCAATGGAATTTGAACTTGAAAGCGGCCATTCTGCAAGCGTTGATTTGTGGGTATAAATACTTCCTCGCATTGTTCTTGTATCATAGTGCGAGACCGCACCACCGATATTTCTTCACTTTCCCAAAACCGTTGCAGTAATTTATCTAGCGTGTTTGTCTCGTTACTTGTCATCATGTTAACCGCGGTTTCCTTTTGAGTGTGAATACCTACGCCAAATATTAACCAACCTAATTTCGATGGCTGAAAGGCGATGCTTAAATCATTGACAAAACTGCCATCTTGAATAATTGTCGCCCAAAGACTAGCGCCCAAAAGGACATCAATGGGTGCTGGTATAACCGCTTCTGGATCAGCCAATTGCTCACGCAATACCGGTGGAATAATTCTGGATGATATTTTTGACTGTGATAACCAGCTATCAGTTATCTAAAGCACAATAATTAATTCGATTGTCGCCAGTGATTTGTCACTTAATCGATCTAACAGCTGACATACTATTTTGCGAGTATGTGACTTTCCTGTGGTTGTGTTATTGATGCCATTTAAACGAACATTACAGCGATGTGTTGGCCATTGGATTTGGTTTATTGCTTGTGCATTAATAATTTTCATCTGTGCACCGGTATCGCATGAAGCCCGTAGTGGAGGAGAAATTCGATCAACGTTTGTAAGCGTATAACGGCCGTTGCTAAAAGTGTTGTATCTTCATTTTTGACCGAGTTAGTTTTATTTGTCATGATTTGCGCATTAAGTTCACTGCGCCCATGACATGCTGCTGATTGTTAATTAGGTACTCGCTGTGTTGCTGTATTTTATGCAAGACAGCGTTGTTCTGCGCTACGTTCTAACCGATGAAATGTTGCACCGGAAGCTTTCGAATTCATTGGACATAAACAGCTATTGTGTGGCGTACGACAGCGCGGACACGGCTTATCTGGGCACGCGGCTGTAAGGTGTCTTAAACTGAAGCAATTGTGACACATTCTCTGTTCTTTGACGTAATTCTGTCTTTCCATAATTGGCATCGCCCTAAATTTGAAGCATTTGAAGGGCCAATGATGGGCTCCTGTGCATTATTTACACATTGGACGTTGTTCATCACTACGACCATTACTTACACCTCGTTCAACCACTGTAGAACGTTTGCTAAATAGTGCAGTTCGGTGTTCATTGTTCTGGTCTAACGAACGCGTTGCGGCTAGCTGCTCGAGCAAACAAAAGTAGGGAGTGTATCGGCTGAGCGTCGCAATACCCATTGTGCTTGGCTGCCTGCATCCAGAATGCTTTCAAGCTGATATAAGAGCATATAGTCAGCTACCTTTTCTGGTGAAAGCAGCATTTGTAGTTTTCGGAAAGCACTTCGAGCAGCATCTAGAGCCCTACGAACCCTTTCGCATGTAGGCGGCTGCAACGGTCTTAAGCTATATAGTGCTTGTAAATGCGCTCGATCGTATTATATTTGTTACTATATTGGTATAAATAGCTGCTTTCATTTGCAACTGGCCAGTTTTTTATATATTTGTGCTGCTCGTCCTTGCAATTAATCCAACAAATATCGCATTTTTTGGCCATCCGATAGTTGAGCATTGTTGTGAACTTCTTCTTGAAACATTGTACGGAAATTGACCCAATAAACTTCAAGTCCAGAGAATTTCATCAATTTTGGTGGCTCTGACAGTTGAATATGAATCAGTTGGCGACTATCCGATGTGATCGTTGGAGACTGATTTTTTGGGTCTAAGCTGCATGTTTAAATTTCGTTTATCCGTGAACGCAATTTCGACTTAAATTGTTAATATGCCTTTGTTCCTCGACTATAGACCTCAATGCATTTTAGCTACAATGCGTTCGATATTGAATTAGCACTTAGTTCCTGTCAAATATTTTGGAATGTGCTCCAAACACTCTCCAAATACTCCATGCGCACGTTCAGTTCATCGATTGACTAATTTGACAGCTGATTACCTTCCTCCACAGCCTGCATAAGAGCTGTAAGAGCTGTATTCATCTTCAATGGCAATGGTATTGATTCTTCAACCGCATCTGATGTCGAAGAATAAAGCACGTCTCCATGTTGTCGCTAAAAAAATATCTACCTTCTTTTGGAGTGGTTGCAAAAACTGATTATAATTATGAAAATCATCATTTGGATGTTCTCTCACAACTTCTGCGTCAATTTCTGCTTATCGCTCACGAGTTATTCGAATAAATTTGCCTGGTGCAACTGAAAAAACAAATTGCTGGTTGAAAATTATTCACAGACGGCTCAAATACACTCAAATTTGTTCAGTGCTGCTACAATATTTTCAAAATGCTGAAATTCAACATTCAATTTACTTTTTTTGATTAAATGTTAAAAATTGCAAATAGTAATTCATGAGGCGCTGTAAAATTGCGCTTTCCGTGCAGTGCTCCTATATCGCACGGAAATAAAAAAACAAAATGCCAATTGCGTTCATACGGCAAGCACTACCCGTTCCGGCAGTGCACTTATATTGCACGGAACATAGGCAGGCATCAATTGTGTATTTGTAAAACAGACGTGTTCATAAGACTAAAATAAAATTGCGTTCTCCGTGCAGTGCGCTTATATCGCACGGAACTTCGAGTTTCAATTGTAATCTAATACGGCACACACCTATTAACATAATTTGAATTATTTAAGTGTTTTGCGTTGCAACAACACTGATGAACGGAGATGTGTGAACAGCTGTTCATACTCACATGCTGTTGCTTGATTTATTTGCACATCGCTTTTTTCATTGCTTCTGCCATCCGACAAATGTAATCGCTTCATTTTGGCTTTCCCTATGTTAAAAAAAAAAAAAATCTATACAAAAATAAAACGGAAAAACAATAAAAATGACTATATGTATGTACATATATATTATGTATAGGACATTAATTATTTATTATCGCGAATTTAACTGCTGGTCTTTATCCGGCTCGAAGGACCATGTTTTCGAAAGCTCATATTTCTCGTCAAATATGGACTGTATTTTTCTTACCTTTATTAAATACGTTACCAAATATCTTTATATCCAACGCTGAAAAGATCCTGATGAATTTGTCTCCTAATTTGAATTGAAATTAAATATTCAGTTGTTTCCTTTCTTACAATCAAAAACAATAATAATATTTTTATTTTTTCTGTTTGCTGTATAAAACATGTTTGCTACAAAAACAGAATATTAAGTTTTTTAAAAAATACCTAACAGTTTAGTGTTTTATAAGCACATGCCTATATCTCTCATGTCGTAGAAGGTTGTGCATTATCCTTCCAGTAGGATTCGTTGGCTTTCACATTTGTGTCGGTATCAACATCTTCTTATTTCTGGTAGGTGATACTGTAGTTTTCAATTTGTCTCGTGAGACAAGATCATATTCTGAGGCGGGTAGCGATTGCGGTTCCGCCCATTTAAGATTAACACATGTTTCAAGGGTGTTTAAAATTTATTGGAATCTTTCCTTTTTGCTTCTATCTTGCAAGTAGGTTGCTAGGCATCCTCAGTATCGGTATCGATATTTACCTGTAATTTATTTTTAATTTCAGTATTAGGTTTTCAAGATTCCGTCAACGGGTATCGGATATGTATCAGGTACTACATGAAGTTCATAAGGAATGTCGTTACGTCCAAAGTGCAACGTGTTAATACATGTGCCTTTTGATTTTAGGTCCAGATATACCTATGATGGTGGTGATGTTTTTCTTGTCTATTGAAGCGTTTCCCTTGATTACAAAGCTTTTGACTACGCAGATAGATGCACCTGTATCTAGTAAGCATCGTGCGGGTTTGTCATTATTAAAAAGTATTTGTTCATAAATGCCGTTTTCTATCCCCGCTGTGTATATTGCGTTTGGTAGGGATTCTATAGACTCCCTTCCGACGGGTCGGCTATCCCCTCGGTTTTTTTTTTTTTACAGTTACAGTCAACTTTATTGAGACATAAAAGGATCAATACAATTATTTTTTGTTTCTTATAAACTGTTTCTTTTGGTCGACTTAATGATATGCCTGACTTACTCTATAGCTTATATTTTTGAGTATTTTGTAATATCGAACAAACTTTATATCTTATTGTTAAATGTGAAGAAATAATTAGCGTACGCTTGCTCCTGGCGTACTTTCCCCGCTTTTGCTCTTTTGGCAATGACTAGAAAAACTAAAAAACTACAAACTTTAGGGTTAAGTTGGTTGTAAAAAATAACACAACATTTATTATTTCTCTATTCTATTCAGAGGTCTAAAAATTCTTAATGGTTTATATAAAATATACATATATACACCTAAGAAATTGGAGTGAAAACTTATTTTATCCATCTTTTTTAAAAGAAGATGGAGTGGATATTTCATGAAGGGAATGGTATCAGTTTTATCATATATTACTTGGTTGGAAAACCATTTTTTGTTAGGCTTTCTAAACATTCCGCAGCAAAATCTTAATATTTTCCTTTCAAAAACTTCCATTTCTTTTGCAACTGAGGGAGATATGGTAAACCATATACCAAAGCCATATGTAAGTATTGGTCTTATTAGAGTCTTGTCAATAAGCAGTTTAGTTTTTAATAGCAAATATTTGGAATTAGGTAATGGTTTAAGTATTCCTGTTCGGTTGGTGTTATAAAGTGCCATTCCATACCGTATTCTTGCAGTTTTTTAGCCATATTCATTCCATTCTAAGTCCGTAGCATACGTCCCAACTCCTTTTCTGCGCCCGTACATGTACATGTACATGCGCCACGAATGCTGGTAAAACAAAGAAATGCTTGAATGAAATCTGCTGTTGACAAACTATCGACTAATTCCAAATGTACGGCCTTGGTGACCATACACACGAATACAGCGACGTATTTTTTTCCAAAATGTTACATCGACCTCCACGAACTTTTAGCAAAAAAGGCCCAGCATAATCCACACCCGAGTGTTGAAATGGTCGGCAGGACTGCACTCGATCGGATGGTAACTCGCCCATCATTTGCTGCATTGCTTGTTGGTTTTCTCGTGCACAGACAACACAAAGTGAATTGTACGTGTAAATCGCCCGACGCAAGTTTGTGATCCAATACTTCCGACGTATAAATGCTCCCATCTCACGTGGACCACCGTGCAAAGTGGCTGCATGAGCTTCTTGAATGAACAATATTGTCAATGGGCTAACGTCAGTTAAAATTATTGGGTTTTTCCGGTTTTTGTTAACAGTGCTCGATGCAAACGACCACTCATGCGAAGTAAACCTTGATCGTCGATTCATGGATTAAATTTGAATATTGAACTTAGTGTATCAATGCTGCTCTTGTGTGATATCCGTAAAGCTTTCATTTCTTTTTCGTAATCAATGGCTTGTTCTTCGCGAATCCAATATTCCAACCCATTTTTAATGTCTGCATTTGTCAGCTGACTTTTTCGACAAAGATGCTTTTCTTTTTGAAGACTATTAGATTAAAACTGAAAAATCCATGCTGTCAATCTGCTCAATATACTTATGCTCGATGCACGCGACAACAAATCGACATCGCGGAGTGTTATGCTCATAACCAATAATTCTTTGAATGTTTGACGGACCTTCGTATTACGAAGGTTATTGTCTGAACTCGTTTTTTCATCCAGCGCTATATCCTCTTCGGTTTCGATCTTTAACCAACCATGCCAGCACTTTTAGAGAATCTGACCATAGTGTACTTTCAACATGCATAAAGTTTGAAGCTGATTTGAAAGCAAATATTAGTTCGCTTAATAATTTTGCACCACATAGTTCAAGTCTTGGTATTGACATAACCTTCACAGGTGCAACATGCGATTTAGCTGTGATCAGAATGATTTGGACTTGATTTGCTGATTCAACGAGCACGTATAAGACTGCTCCATATGCTGCCAATGAAGCGTCAGCAAAACCATGCAAAGACATTTTCCTGACGTCACTTATCCCCAAACAGCGCGGGTGCCGAATTTCCGTGATATGTGACAATTGCTGCTGAAATTGCTGCCACCTGTGGTAAATATCATCTGGAGTCGGGACGTCCCATCCAATATTCGCTCGCCATATGTCTTGCATTATAATTTTCGCAACGATTAAAACTGGCCCAACGTAACCGTTTGGATCAAATATATGTGCTATGTGGCTTAGTACTTGACTTTTGTTGCTTCCTTCGCTTTAAGTATCATGGGTGGCCGGAATTTATACATTAATTCATCTTAGATAAAGTTTTTTATTTTCGGAACTTACCATGTTATAAGAAATATTTTCTTATTTATTTCTACCCGACGTTTCGAAGAAGTTTCATACTTCGTGGTCACCGGATGAGACTGACGTTTGATTGCTGTTGTTTAAGTTATTGGTTTTTAGCTCTCGCTCTCAAGTAGTACCGGTGCGTAGATGTTGATGCACTTGGATTGCTTGTCGGTGGTGGTGGTGTACTCGTTCTAGGTTGTTGTTGCGTTGAGTCGATGTATTTTTGGACACATGCAAAGCTCACGACATCGGCTATAGGTTTTTTGATTTGCTTTACTATGGTTTTGCTTATGAGAGGATCCCACGTTGGCGATAATTTAAAGCTAGAATCTCTATTGAAATTTGTATGTTTCTTAATTTCAATTGCTTCTCTGACGATTCTTGGTACATAAAATTTTTCATTTGCAATTGATCTAGCTTGATCAAAACGTATAAAGTGATCTTCGTTGTAGGCCAGATGTTCACATATTGCCGATTTTGTGACAGCGTTGTTTTGGATAGCTTTGATATGTTCGTTTAAACGCGTTTTAATACCTCTTTTCGATTCACCAATATAAAAAGATCCACAGCTACAGGGAACAGAGTATACACCAGGATTTTGGAGTGGAATTTTGTCCTTAGGCGATCTTAAAAATTGAAGAACCTTAGTTGGCGGTTTAAAGATGGTTTTAACATCATATTTTTGTAAGATTCGCCCAATTCCATCCGTTATGCCTTTGATATAGGGTAAAAAGGCCCTTTTATCAAATGCTGGAGGTAGCGAATGTTTCTGTGAGCTGGGTTTGGGTTTCCAGGTTCTCTGTTTGGAGTTGTCGGCCACTGCACGCGTGAGTCACGTGCTGCTTGAATCATCGCACGAACTGCACAATGTGGAGCTGAAGCAAGACCAAAAGTCACTGTTGTTAGCCAATACTCTTGAATTTCACTATTATCCGTTGGTCGCCAAAAAATCCTCTGTTAGTCCCACTGCTCAGGACTAATTCGCACTTGCAGGAACATTTTCTGAATGGTTGCGGTCACGGCGATTGGATGGCAACGAAAGCACATTATTACTACTAACTTGCTTACTTAGGGGGCGCTACAGTTCGGGACGAACCTGGGCCTCAACCAACATGCCTCTCCAGCCAGCTCGGTCTTTTGCTAGCTGCCTCCAGTTTTGCACTCCAAGTTGTTTGAGGTCGTCCTCCACTTGAGCGCGCCACCTAATGCGAGGTCTTCCTTGACTGCTTCTAGCCTCTGGGATGGAATCGAAGATCCTGCGAGCCGGAGCATTGTTGTCCATTCGCTCTACATGACCTAGCCATCTCAAACGTGATATGCGTATTTTTTTGACCAGGTCAATGTCGCTGTACAGCTCGTATAGTTCTTGGTTGAATCTTCTTCTCCAAAGCCCGTTAACGCAGATAGGGCCAAAAATCCTCCGAAGAATCTTACGCTCGGAACGACTAAGGATATCTTAATACGCTTTAGATAGAGTCCATGCCTCGGCGCCATAGAGCAGGACTGGGATGATAAGGGTCTTATACAGAGTCTCCTTTGTCTTTCGAGAGAGGGCTTTGCTAATCAATTGCCTTCCTAGCCCATAGATACAGCGATTGGCAAGAATAATTCTTCGCTTTATTTCTGACGAGATGTTGTTGTCAGATGTTAAAGCGGATCTTAGGTACACAAAGTCCCTAACTACCTCAAAGTTGTACCTGTGTATTGTGATGTTTTGTCCAATCCACCGGTGTTGTGCATCACCTTGTCGGAATCCTTTTTTGAAGTCAAAAGCTTCTGTGAGGTTATTACCAACCTTGACGGAGCAGCGAGAGTTCTCCATCGTCATCCTGCACAGTCGGACGAGTTTTGTGGGGATGCCAAAACCTGACATGGCTCCGTATAGCTCGTCTCTATAAATGCTATCGTACGCGGCCTTAAAATCAATAAAGAGGTGGTGCGTATCGATTTGAAATTATTGGGTAGTTTCCAGGATCTGCCGTAGCGTGAACATTTGATCTTTGTTGACTTTCCTGGTCTGAAACCACACTGATGAGGGCCAATCAGGTTGCTGACGAAAGGTTTCAGGCGTTCACATAGTACGGCAGAGAGGATCTTGTAGGCGATATTCAGGAGACTAATTCCTCTATAGTTGGCACAGTTTAGAGGGTATCCTTTCTTGTGGATCGGACAAACACACAATGCACTCCACCAGGTCATCTCCGGCCGCTTTAAAAAGTTCGGCGGGTAATCCGAATTATTAGTAATACCAAATCTTCTTGCAATTTTTCACCAATCAGTTGAGTTCCATTCAGAGATAAACCACGATCAGTCGAACATGAAGCATCGCAAATTCTTAAGTACAGCATGATGTTGAATATGATAACACAGTGGCCTAAGGGGACGATCAGCTAAGCGCGTATGATCTGCAGAAAGTAACCCATGGATTGCACCAACATAGTTTTGTTTATATTGCTCATCTTTTTGAAATCGCTTTTGTAATTGACGAAATCGATGAAGTGCGATTGCTCGTGATGAGCCAAGCTGCTGAATGTCAATGCGCAATGGAATTTGAACTTGAAAGAGGCCATTCTGCAAGCGTTGATTTGTGGGTATAAATATTTCCTCGCATTGTTCTTGTATCATAGTGCGAGACCACACCACCTATATTTCTTCACTTTCCCAAAACCGTTGCAGTAATTTATCTAGCGTGTTTGTCTCGTTAATTGTCATCATGTTGACAGCGGTTTCCTTTTGAGTGTGAATACCTCCACCAAATATTAACCAACCTAATTTCGATGGCTGAAAGGCGATGCTTAAATCATTGACAAAACTGCCATCTTGAATAATTGTCGCCAAAGACTAGCGCCCAAAAGGACATCAATGGGTGCTGGTATAACCGCTTCTGGATCAGCCAATTGCTCACGCAATACCGGTGAAATAATTCTGGATGATATTTTTGACTGTGGTAACCAGCTATCAGTTATCTGAAGCACAATAATTAATTCGATTGTCGCCAGTGATTTGTCACTTAATCGATCTAACAGCTGACATACTATTTTGCGAGTATGTGACTTTCCTGTGGTTGTGTTATTGATGCCATTTAAACGAACATTACAGCGATGTGTTTTGGAGTTGATTTATTGCTTTTGCATTAATAATTTTCATCTGTGCAGCACCGGTATCGCATGAAGCCCATAGTGGAGGAGAAATTCGATCAACGTTTGTAAGCGTATAACGGCCGTTGCTAAAAGTGTTGTATCTTCATTTTTGACCGAGTTAGTTTTATTTGTCATGATTTGCGCATTAAGTTCACTGCGCCCATGACATGCTGCTGATTGTTACTTAGGTACTCGCTGTGTTGCTGTATTTTATGCAAGACAGCATTGTTCTGCGCTACGTTCTGACCGATGAAATGTTGCACCGGAAGCTTTCGAATTCATTGGACATAAACAGCTATTGTGTGGCGTACGACAGCGCGGACACGGCTTATCTGGGCACGCGGCTGTAAGGAGTCTTAAACTGATGCAATTGTGACACATTCTCTGTTCTTTGACGTAATTCTGTCTTTCCATAATTGGCATCGCCCTAAATTTGAAGCATTTGAAGGGCCAGTGATGGGCTCCTGGGCATAATTTACACATTGGACGTTGTTCATCACTACGACCATTACTTACACCTCGTTCA
Source organism: Platycheirus rosarum (assembly GCA_963971375.1). Classification (NCBI taxonomy): domain Eukaryota; kingdom Metazoa; phylum Arthropoda; class Insecta; order Diptera; family Syrphidae; genus Platycheirus; species Platycheirus rosarum. The sequence goes on along the minus strand of OZ020507.1, from coordinate 144,836,815 downwards.
ACAATTGTAGAACGTTTGCTAGATAGTGCAGTTCGGTGTTCATTGTTCTGGTCTAACGAACGTGTTGCCGCTAGCTGCTCGAGCAAACAAAAGTAGGGAGTGTATCGGCTGAGCGTCGCAATACCCATTGTGCTTGGCTGTCTGCATCCAGGATGCATTCAAGCTGATATAAGAGCATATAGTCAGCTACTTTTTCTGGTGAAAGCAGCATTTGTAGTTGTCGGAAAACACTTCGAGCAGTATCAAAAGCCCTACGAACCCTTTCGCATGCATCTGATGTCGAAGAATAAAGCACGTCTCCATGTTGTCGCTAAAAAAATATCTACCTTCTTTTGGAGTGGTTGCAAAAACTGATTATAATTATGAAAATCATCATTTGGATGTTCTCTCACAACTTCTGCGTCAATTTCTGCTTATCGCTCACGAGTTATTCGAATAAATTTGCCTGGTGCAACTGAAAAAACAAATTTCTGGATGAAAATTATTCACAGACGGCTCAAATACAATCAAATTTGTTCAGTGCTGCTACAATATTTTCAAAATTCTGAAATTCAACATTCAATATACTTTTTTAGATTAAATGCTAAAAATTGCAAATAGTAATTCATGAGGCACATGAAATTACTGTAAAATTGCGCTTTCCGTGCAGTGCTCCTATATCATAATAAAAAAACAAAATGCCAATTGCGTTCATACGGCAAGCACAACACGTTCCGGCAGTGCACTTATATCGCACGGAACATAGGCAGGCATCAATTGTGTATTTGTAAAACAGACGTGTTCATAAGACTACAATAAAATTGCGTTCTCCGTGCAGTGCGCTTATATCGCACGGAACTTCGAGTTTCAATTGTAATCTAATACGGCACACACCTGTTAACATAATTTGAATTATTTAAGTGTGGCGAATTTAACTGCTGGTCTTTATCCGGCTCGAAGGACCATGTTTTCGAAAGCTCATATTTCTCGTCAAATATGGACTGTATTTTTCTTACCTTTATTAAATACGTTACCAAATATCTTTATATCCAACGCTGAAAAGATCCTGATGAATTTGTCTCCTAATTTGAATTGAAATTGAATATTCAGTTGTTTCCTTTCTTACAATCAAAAACAATACTAATATTTTTTTATTTTTTTCTGTTTGCTCTATAAAACATGTTTGCTACAAAACAAAATATTAATTTTTTTCAAAAAATACCTAACATTTCAGTGTTTAATAAGCACATGCCTATATCTCTTGTCTTAGAAGGTTGTGCATTATCCTTCCAGTAGGATTCGTTGGCTTTCACATTTGTGTCGGTATCAACATCTTCTTATTTCTGGTAGGTGATACTGTAGTTTTCAATTTGTCTCGTGAGACAAGATCATATTCTGAGGCGGGTAGCGATTGCGGTTCCGCCCATTTAAGATTTACACATGTTTCACGGGTGTTTAAAATGTTTATTGGAATCTTTCCTTCTTTGGCCTGTGATATGGATCCGGTCATGTAGACACATTTACACAACTATTGGGGGTGAAATATTTTAGGTTCAGTATATTGTGTATCTTGCCAGTAGGTTGCTAGGCATCTTCAGTATCGGTATCGATATTTACCTGTAATTTATTTTTAATTTCAGTAGTAGGTTTTCAAGATCTATTGCACTAAATTCGGTTAAAAAATTTGCTCCAACAATTCCGTCAACGGGTATCGGATATGTATCAGGTACTACATGAAGTTCATAAGGAATGTCGTTACGTCCAAAGTGCAACGTGTTAATACATGTGCCTTTTGATTTTAGGTCTCCAGATATACCTATGATGGTGGTGATGTTTTTCTTGTCTATTGAAGCGTTTCCCTTGATTACAAAACTTTTGACTACGCAGATAGATGCACCTGTATCTAGTAAGCATCGTACGGGTGTGTCATTATTAAAAAGTATTTGTTCATAAATGCCGTTTTCTATCCTCGCTGTGTATATTGCGTTTGGTAGGGATTCTATAGACTCCCTTCCGACGGGTCGGCTACTCCCTCGGTTTTTTTTTTTCTTTTACAGTTACAGTTAACTTTATTGAGACATAAAAGGATCAATACAATTATTTTTTGTTTCTTATATACTGTTTCTTTTGGTCGAGTTAATGATATGCCTGACTTACTCTATAGCTTATATTTTTGAATATTTTGTAATATCGAACAAACTTTATATCTTATTGTTAAATGTGAAGAAATAATCAGCGTTATCTTGCTCCCGGCGTACTTTCACTGCTTTTGCTCTTTTGGCAATGACTAGAAAAACTAAAAAAACTACAAACTTTAGCGTTAAGTTGGTTGTAAAAAATAACACAACATTTATTATTAATTTTCTACTCTATTCAGAGGTCTAAAAATTCTTAATGGTTTATATAAAATATACACATATACACCTAAGAAATTGGAGTGAAAACTTATTTTATCCATCTTTTTTAAAAGAAGATGGAGTTGATATTTCATGAGGGGAATGGTATCAGTTTTATCATATATTACTTGGTTGGAAAACCATTTTTTGTTAGGCTTTCTACACATTCCGCAGCAAAATCTTAATATTTTCCTTTCAAAAACTTCCATTTTTTTTTGCAACTGAGGGAGATATGGTAAACCATATACCAAAGCCATATGTAAGTATTGGTCTTATTAGAGTCTTGTCAATAAGCAGTTTAGTTTTAATAGCAAATGTTTGGAATTAAGTAATGGTTTAAGTATTCCTGTGCGGTTGGTGTTATAAAGTGCCATTCCGTACCGTATTCTTGCAGTTTTTTAGCCATATTCATTCCATTCTAAGTCCGCAGCATACGTCCCAACTCCTTTTGTGCGCCCGTACATGTACATGTTCATGCGCCACGAATGCTGGTAAAACAAAGAAATGCTTGAATGAAATCTGCTGTTGACAAACTATCGACTAATTCCAAATGTACTGCCTTGGTGACCGTACACACGAATACAGCGATGTATTTTTTTCCAAAATGTTACATGTTAATGCTCCCATCTCACGTGGACCACCGTGCAAAGTGGCTGCATGAGCTTCTTGAATGAACAATATTGTCAACGGGCTAACGTCAGTTAAAATTATTGGGTTTTTCCGGTCTTTTGTTAACAGTGCTCGATGCAAACGACCACTCATGCGAAGTTAACCTTGATCGTCAATTCGTGGAATAAATTTGAATATTGAACTTATTGTATCAATGCTGCTCTTGGGTGATATCCGTAAAGCTTTCATTTCTTTTTCGTAATAAATGGCTTGTTCTTCGCGAATCCAATATTCCAACCCATTTTCAACTTCTGCATTTGTCAGCGGGCTTTTTCGACAAAGATGTTTTTCTTTTTGAAGACTATTAGATTAAAACTGAAAAATCCATGCTGTCAATCTGCTCAATATACTTATGCTCGATGCACGCGACAACAAATCGACATCGCGGAGTGTTATGCTCATAACCAATAATTCTTTGAATGTTTGACGGACCTTCGTATTACGAAGGTTATTGTCTGAACTCGTTTTTTCATCCAGCGCTATATCCTCTTCGGTTTCGATCTTTAACCAACCATGCCAGCACTATTTGAGAATCTGACCATAGTGTACTTTCAACATGCATCAAGATTGAAGCTGATTTGAAAGCAAATATAAGTTCGCTTAATAATTTTGCACCACATAGTTCAAGTCTTGGTATTGACATAACCTACACAGGTGCAACATGCGATTAAGCTTTGATCAGAATGATTTGGACTTGATTTGCTGATTCAACGCGCACGTATAAGACTGATCCATATGCTGCCAATGAAGCGTCAGCAAAACCATGCAAAGACATTTTCCTGACGTCACTTATCCCCAAACAGCGCGGGTGCCGAATTTGAAATTGCTGCCACCTGCGGTAAATATCGTCTGGAATCGGGACGTCCCATCCGATATTCGCTCGCCATATGTCTTGCATTATAATTTTCGCAACGATTAAAACTGGCCCAACGTAACCGTTTGGATCAAATATATGTGCTATGTGGCTTAGTACTGGACTTTTGTTGCTTCCTTCGCTTTAAGTATCATGGGTGGCCGGAATTTAAACATTAATTCATCTGTTCCAGGTAACCAACGTAAACCTAGCACAGTTGTATCGCTAAGTTCACCCAAATCGAGTGCATCTTCAGTTTGCTTTTAACCAGTACTGGGTACCACTCCCAATTGATTTGAACGCAACTTACTTAGTACAAGTGCATACGATCGAAGTAATGCATCCATCTCGTTACATAACTTTTTTGCCTTTGCTATATCTGCTGCGCTTGACAAGCAATTGTCCATATAGAAATCACGTTTGATTGCCTCTGCGCCCATCGGCCATTGCACGCGTGAGTCACATGCTGCTTGAATCATCGCACGAACTGCACAATGTGGAGCTGAAGCAAGACCAAAAGTCACTGTTGTTAGCCAATACTCTTGAATTTCACTATTATCCGTTGGTCGCCAAAAAATCCTCTGTAAGTCCCACTGCTCAGGACTAATTCGCACTTGCAGGAACATTTTCTGAATGTCTGCGGTCACAACGATTGGATGGCAACGAAAGCACATTATAACTACTTGCTTACTTACTTAGGGGGTGCTACAGTTCGGGACGAACCTGGGCCTCAACCAACATGCCTCACCAGCCAGCTCGGTCTTTTGCTATCTGCCTCCAGTTTTGCACTCCAAGTTGTTTGAGGTCGTCCTCCACTTGAGCGCGCCACCTAAGGTGAGGTCTTCCTTGACTGCGTCTACCCTCTGAGATGGAATCGAAGATCCTGCGAGCCGGAGCATTGTTGTCCATTCGCTCTACATGACCTAGCCATCTCAAACGTGATATGCGTATTTTTTTACCAGGTCAATGTCGCTGTACAGCTCGTATAGTTCTTGGTTGAATCTTCTCCTCCAAAGCCCGTTAACGCAGATAGGGCCAAAAATCCTCCGAAGAATCTTACGCTCGAAACGACTAAGGATATCTTAATCCGCTTTAGATAGAGTCCATGCCTCGGCGCCATAGAGCAGGACTGGGATGATTAGGGTCTTATACAGAGTCTCCTTTGTCTTTCGAGAGACGGCTTTGCTACTCAATTGCCTTCCTAGCCCATAGAAACAGCGATTGGCAAGAGTAATTCTTCGCTTTATTTCTGACGAGATGTTGTTGTCAGATGTTAAAGCGGATCTTAGGTACACAAAGTCCCTAACTACCTCAAAGTTGTACCTGTGTATTGTGATGTTTTGTATAATCCGCCGGTGTTGTGCATCATCTTGTCGGAATCCTTTTTTGACGTCAAAAGCTTCTGTGAGGTTATTTTAACCTTGACGGAGCAGCGAGAGTTCTCCATCGTTATCCTGCACAGTCGGACGATTTTTGTTGGGATGCCAAAACCTGACATGGCTCTGTATAGCTCGTCTCTATAAATGCTATCGTACGCGGCCTTAAAATCAATAAAGAGGTGGTGCGTATCGATTTGAAATTCTTGGGTAGTTTCCAGGATCTGCCGTAGCGTGAACATTTGATCTTTGTTGACTTTCCTGGTCTGAAACCACACTGATAAGGGCCAATCAGGTTGCTGACGAAAGGTTTCAGGCGTTCACATGGTACGGCAGAGAGGATCTTGTAGGCGATATTCAGGAGACTAATTCCTCTATAGTTGGCGCCGTGTAGAGGGTTTCCTTTCTTGTGGATCGGGCAAACGATGCTGAGGTTCCATTCATCAGGCATACTTTCTTCTGGCCAAACTTTAGAGATGAGTTCGTCTATGCACTCCACCAGGTCATCTCCGGCCGCTTGAAAAAGTTCGGCGGGTAGTCCGAATTATTAGTAATACCAAATCTTCTTGCAATTTTTCACCACCCAGTTGAGTTCCATTCAGAGATAAACCACGATCAGTCGAACATGAAGCATCGCAAATTCTTAAGTACAGCATGGTGTGGAATATGATAACACAGTGGCCCAAGGGGACGATCAGCTTAGCGCATATGATCTGCAGAAAGTAACCCATGGATTGCACCAACATAGTTTTGTTTATATTGCTCATCTTTTTGAAATCGCTTTTGTAATTGACGAAATCGATGAAGTGCGATTGCTCGTGATGAGCCAAGCTGCTGAATGTCAATGGGCAATGGAATTTGAACTTGAAAGCGGCCATTCTGCAAGCGTTGATTTGTGGGTATAAATATTTCCTCGCATTGTTCTTGGTGCTGGTATAACAGCTTCTGGATCAGCCAATTGTTCACGCAATACCGGTGGAATAATTCTGGATGATATTTTTTATTGTGGTAACCAGCTATCAGTTATCTGAGGCACAATAATTAATTCGATTGTCGCCAGTGATTTGTCACTTAATCGATCTAACAGCTGACATACAATTTTGCGAGTATGTGACTTTCCTGTGGTTGTGTTATTGATGCCATTTAAACCAACAGGGATGTGTTGGCCATTGGAGTTGATTTATTACGTGTGCATTAATAATGTTCATCTGTGCACCGGTATCACATAAAGCCCGTAGTGGAGGAGAAATTCGATCAGCGATTTGTAAGCGTATAACGGCCGTTGCTTAGAGTGTTGTATCTTCATTTTCGACCGAGTTAGTTTTATTTGTCATGATTTGCGCATTAAGTTCACTGCGCCCATGACATGCTGCTGATTGTTACTTAGCACTCGCTGTGTTGCTGTATTTTATGCAAGACAGCGTTGTTCTGCGCTACGTTCTAACCGATGAAATGTTGCACCGGAAGCTTTCGAATTCATTGGACATAAACAGCTATTGTGTGGCGTACGACAGCGCGGACACGGCTTATCTGGGCACGTGGCTGTAAGGTGTCTTAAACTGAAGCAATTGTGACACATTCTCTGTTCTTTGACGTAATTCTGTCTTTCCATAATTGGCATCGCCCTAAATTTGAAGCATTTGAAGGGCCAATGATGGGCTCCTGTGCATTATTTACACATTGGACGTTGTTCATCACTACGACCATTACTTACACCTCGTTCAACCATTGTAGAACGTTTGCTAAATAGTGCAGTTCGGTGTTCATTGTTCTGGTCTAACGAACGTGTTGCCGCTAGCTGCTCGAGCAAACAAAAGTAGGGAGTGTATCGGCTGAGCGTCGCAATACCCATTGTGCTTGGCTGCCTGCATCCAGAATGCTTTCAAGCTGATATAAGAGCATATAGTCAGCTAACTTTTCTGGTGAAAGTAGCATTTGTAGTTGTCGGAAAGCACTTCGAGCAGCATCTAGAGCCCTACAAACAATTTCACATGTAGGCGGCTGCAACGGTCTTAAGCTATATAGTGCTTGTAACTGCGCTAGATCGTATTATATTCGTTACTATATTGGTATAAATAGCTGGTTTCATTTGCAACTGGCCAGTTTTTTATATATTTGTGCTGCTCGTCCTTGCAATGAATCCAACAAATATCGCATTTTTTGGCCATCCGATAGTTGAGCACTGTTGTGAACTTCTTCTTGAAACATTGGTCGGAAATTGACCCAATAAACTTCAAGTCCAGAGAATTTCATCAATTTTGATGACTCTGACAGTTGAATATGAATCAGTTGGCGACTATCCGATGTGATCATTGGAGACTGATTTTTTGGGTCTAAGCTGCAAGTTTAAATTTCGTTTATCCGTGAACGCAATTTCGACTTAAATTGTTAAAATGCCTTTGTTCCTCGACTATAGACCTCAATGCATTTTAGCGACAATGCATTCGATATTGAATTAGCACTTAGTTTCTGTCAAATATTTTGGAATGTGCTCCAAACACTCTCCAAATACTCCATGCGCACGTTCATCGATTGACCAATTTGACAGCTGACAACCTTCCTCCAAAGCCTGAATAAGAGCTGTAAGAGCTGTATTCATCTTCAATGGCAATGGTATTGATTCTTCAACCGCATCTGATGTCGAAGAATAAAGCACGTCTCCATGTCGTCGCTAAAAAAATATCTACCTTCTTTTGGAGTGGTTGCAAAAACTGATTATAATTATGAAAATCATCATTTGGATGTTCTCTCACAACTTCTGCGTCAATTTCTGCTTATCTCTCACGAGTTATTCGAATAAATTTGCCTGGTGCAACTGAAAAACAAATTTCTGGATGAAAATTATTCACAGACGGCTCAAATACAATCAAATTTGTTCAGTGCTGCTACAATATTTTCAAAATTCTGAAATTCAACATTCAATATACTTTTTTAGATTAAATGCTAAAAATTGCAAATAGTAATTCATGAGGCACATGAAATTACTGTAAAATTGCGCTTTCCGTGCAGTGCTCCTATATCATAAAAAACAAAATGCCAATTGCGTTCATACGGCAAGCACAACACGTTCCGGCAGTGCACTTATATCGCACGGAACATAGGCAGGCATCAATTGTGTATTTGTAAAACAGACGTGTTCATAAGACTACAATAAAATTGCGTTCTCCGTGCAGTGCGCTTATATCGCACGGAACTTCGAGTTTCAATTGTAATCTAATACGGCACACACCTGTTAACATAATTTGAATTATTTAAGTGTGGCGAATTTAACTGCTGGTCTTTATCCGGCTCGAAGGACCATGTTTTCGAAAGCTCATATTTCTCGTCAAATATGGACTGTATTTTTCTTACCTTTATTAAATACGTTACCAAATATCTTTATATCCAACGCTGAAAAGATCCTGATGAATTTGTCTCCTAATTTGAATTGAAATTGAATATTCAGTTGTTTCCTTTCTTACAATCAAAAACAATACTAATATTTTTTTATTTTTTTCTGTTTGCTCTATAAAACATGTTTGCTACAAAACAAAATATTAAGTTTTTTCAAAAAATACCTAACATTTCAGTGTTTAATAAGCACATGCCTATATCTCTTGTCTTAGAAGGTTGTGCATTATCCTTCCAGTAGGATTCGTTGGCTTTCGCATTTGTGTCGGTATCAACATCTTCTTATTTCTGGTAGGTGATACTGTAGTTTTCAATTTGTCTCGTGAGACAAGATCATATTCTGAGGCGGGTAGCGATTGCGGTTCCGCCCATTTAAGATTTACACATGTTTCACGGGTGTTTAAAATGTTTATTGGAATCTTTCCTTCTTTGGCCTGTGATATGGATCCGGTCATGTAGACACATTTACACAACTATTGGGGGTGAAATATTTTAGGTTCAGTATATTGTGTATCTTGCCAGTAGGTTGCTAGGCATCTTCAGTATCGGTATCGATATTTACCTGTAATTTATTTTTAATTTCAGTAGTAGGTTTTCAAGATCTATTGCACTAAATTCGGTTAAAAAATTTGCTCCAACAGTTCCGTCAACGGGTATCGGATATGTATCAGGTACTACATGAAGTTCATAAGGAATGTCGTTACGTCCAAAGTGCAACGTGTTAATACATGTGCCTTTTGATTTTAGGTCTCCAGATATACCTATGATGGTGGTGATGTTTTTCTTGTCTATTGAAGCGTTTCCCTTGATTACAAAACTTTTGACTACGCAGATAGATGCACCTGTATCTAGTAAGCATCGTACGGGTGTGTCATTATTAAAAAATATTTGTTCATCAATGCCGTTTTCTATCCTCGCTGTGTATATTGCGTTTGGTAGGGATTCTATAGACTCCCTTCCGACGGGTCGGCTACTCCCTTGGTTTTTTTTTCTTTTACAGTTACAGTTAATTTTATTGAGACATAAAAGGATCAATACAATTATTTTTTGTTTCTTATATACTGTTTCTTTTGGTCGACTTAATGATATGCCTGACTTACTCTATAGCTTATATTTTTGAATATTTTTTAATATCGAACAAACTTTATATCTTATTGTTAAATGTGAAGAAATAATCAGCGTTATCTTGCTCCCGGCGTACTTTCACTGCTTTTGCTCTTTTGGCAATGACTAGAAAAACTAAAAAACTACAAACTTTAGCGTTAAGTTGGTTGTAAAAAATAACACAACATTTATTATTAATTTTCTACTCTATTCAGAGGTCTAAAAATTCTTAATGGTTTATATAAAATATACATATATACACCTAAGAAATTAGAGTGAAAACTTATTTTATCCATCTTTTTTAAAAGAAGATGGAGTTGATATTTCATGAGGGGAATGGTATCAGTTTTATCATATATTACTTGGTTGGAAAACCATTTTTTGTTAAGCTTTCTACACATTCCGCAGCAAAATCTTAATATTTTCCTTTCAAAAACTTCCATTTTTTTTTGCAACTGAGGGAGATATGGTAAACCATATACCAAAGCCATATGTAAGTATTGGTCTTATTTGAGTCTTGTCAATAAGCAGTTTAGTTTTAATAGCAAATGTTTGGAATTAAGTAATGGTTTAAGTATTCCTGTGCGGTTGGTGTTATAAAGTGCCATTCCGTACCGTATTCTTGCAGTTTTTTAGCCATATTCATTCCATTCTAAGTCCGCAGCATACGTCCCAACTCCTTTTGTGCGCCCGTACATGTACATGTTCATGCGCCACGAATGCTGGTAAAACAAAGAAATGCTTGAATGAAATCTGCTGTTGACAAACTATCGACTAATTCCAAATGTACTGCCTTGGTGACCGTACACACGAATACAGCGATGTATTTTTTTCCAAAATGTTACATGTTAATGCTCCCATCTCACGTGGACCACCGTGCAAAGTGGCTGCATGAGCTTCTTGAATGAACAATATTGTCAACGGGCTAACGTCAGTTAAAATTATTGGGTTTTTCCGGTCTTTTGTTAACAGTGCTCGATGCAAACGACCACTCATGCGAAGTAAACCTTGATCGTCAATTCGTGGAATAAATTTGAATATTGAACTTATTGTATCAATGCTGCTCTTGGGTGATATCCGTAAAGCTTTCATTTCTTTTTCGTAATAAATGGCTTGTTCTTCGCGAATCCAATATTCCAACCCATTTTCAACTTCTGCATTTGTCAGCGGGCTTTTTCGACAAAGATGTTTTTCTTTTTGAAGACTATTAGATTAAAACTGAAAAATCCATGCTGTCAATCTGCTCAATATACTTATGCTCGATGCACGCGACAACAAATCGACATCGCGGAGTGTTATGCTCATAACCAATAATTCTTTGAATGTTTGACGGACCTTCGTATTACGAAGGTTATTGTCTGAACTCGTTTTTTCATCCAGCGCTATATCCTCTTCGGTTTCGATCTTTAACCAACCATGCAAGCACTTTTAGAGAATCTGACCATAGTGTACTTTCAACATGCATAAAGTTTGAAGCTGATTTGAAAGCAAATATTAGTTCGCTTAATAATTTTGCACCACATAGTTCAAGTCTTGGTATTGACATAACCTTCACAGGTGCAACATGCGATTTAGCTGTGATCAGAATGATTTGGACTTGATTTGCTGATTCAACGAGCACGTATAAGACTGCTCCAAACAGCGCGGGTGCCGAATTTCCGTGATATGTGATAATTGCTGCTGAAATTGCTGCCACCTGTGGTAAATATCATCTGGAATCGGGACGTCCCATCCGATATTCGCTCGCCATATGTCTTGCATTATAATTTTCGCAACGATTAAAACTGGCCCAACGTAACCGTTTGGATCAAATATATGTGCTATGTGGCTTAGTACTGGACTTTTGTTGCTTCCTTCGCTTTAAGTATCATGGGTGGCCGGAATTTAAACATTAATTCATCTGTTCCAGGTAACCAACGTAAACCTAGCACAGTTGTATCGCTAAGTTCACCCAAATCGAGTGCATCTTTAGTTTGCTTTTAACCAGTACTGGGTACCACTCCCAATTGATTTGAACGCCACTTACTTAGTACAAGTGCATACGATCGAAGTAATGCATCCATCTCGTTACATAACTTTCTTGCCTTTGCTATATCTGCTGCGCTTGACAAGCAATTGTCCATATAGAAATCACGTTTGATTGCCTCTGCGCCCATCGGCCATTGCACGCGTGAGTCACGTGCTGCTTAAATCATCGCACGAACTGCACAATGTGGAGCTGAAGCAAGACCAAAAGTCACTGTTGTTAGCCAATACTCTTGAATTTCACTATTATCCTTTGGTCGCCAAAAAATCCTCTGTAAGTCCCACTGCTCAGGACTAATTCGCACTTACAGGAACATTTTCTGAATGTCTGCGGTCACGGCGATTGGATGGCAACGAAAGCACATTATTACTACTTACTTGCTTACTTAGGGGGCGCTACAGTTCGGGACGAACCTGGGCATCAACCAACATGCCTCTCCAGCCAGCTCGGTCTTTTGCTATCTGCCTCCAGTTTTGCACTCCAAGTTGTTTGAGGTCGTCCTCCACTTGAGCGCGCCACCTAAGGTGAGGTCTTCCTTGACTGCGTCTACCCTCTGAGATGGAATCGAAGATCCTGCAAGCCGGAGCATTGTTGTCCATTCGCTCTACATGACCTAGCCATCTCAAACGTGATATGCGTATTTTTTTGACCAGGTCAATGTCGCTGTACAGCTCGTATAGTTCTTGGTTGAACCTTCTCCTCTAAAGCCCGTTAACGCAGATAGGGCCAAAAATCCTCCGAAGAATCTTACGCTCGAAACGACTAAGGATATCTTAATCCGCTTTAGATAGAGTCCATGCCTCGGCGCCATAGAGCAGGACTGGGATGATTAGGGTCTTATACAGAGTCTCCTTTGTCTTTCGAAAGAGGGCTTTGCTACTTCATTGCCTTCCTAGCCCATAGAAACAGCGATTGGCAAGAGTAATTCTTCGCTTTATTTCTGACGAGATGTTGTTGTCAGATGTTAAAGCGGATCTTAGGTACACAAAGTCCCTAACTACCTCAAAGTTGTACCTGTGTATTGTGATGTTTTGTATAATCCGCCGGTGTTGTGCATCATCTTGTCGGAATCCTTTTTTGACGTCAAAAGCTTCTGTGAGGTTATTACCAACCTTGACGGAGCAGCGAGAGTTCTCCATCGTCATCCTGCACAGTCGGACGATTTTGGTTGGGATGCCAAAACCTGACATGGCTCTGTATAGCTCGTCTCTATAAATGCTATCGTACGCGGCCTTAAAATCAATAAAGAGGTGGTGCGTATCGATTTTAAATTCTTGGGTAGTTTCCAGGATCTGCCGTAGCGTGAACATTTGATCTTTGTTGACTTTCCTGGTCTGAAACCACACTGATAAGGGCCAATCAGGTTGCTGACGAAAGGTTTCAGGCGTTCACATGGTACGGCAGAGAGGATCTTGTAGGCGATATTCAGGAGACTAATTCCTCTATAGTTGGCGCAGTTTAGAGGGTTTCCTTTCTTGTGGATCCGGCAAACGATGCTGAGGTTCCATTCATCAGGCATACTTTCTTCTGGCCAAACTTTAGAGATGAGTTCGTGTATGCACTCCACCAGGTCATCTCCGGCCGCTTTAAAAAAATCGGCGGGTAGTCCGAATTATTAGTAATACCAAATCTTCTTGCAATTTTTCACCACCCAGTTGAGCTCCATTCAGAGATAAACCACGATCAGTCGAACATGAAGCATCGAAAATTCTTAAGTACAGCATGATGTGGAATATGATAACACAGTGGCCCAAGGGGACGATCAGCTTAGCGCATATGATCTGCAGAAAGTAACCCATGGATTGCACCAACATAGTTTTGTTTATATTGCTCATCTTTTTGAAATCGCTTTTGTAATTGACGAAATCGATGAAGTGCGATTGCTCGTGATGAGCCAAGCTGCTGAATGTCAATGCGCAATGGAATTTGAACTTGAAAGCGGCCATTCTGCAAGCGTTGATCTGTGGGTATAAATATTTCCTCGCATTGTTCTTGTATCATAGTGCGAGACCGCACCACCGATATTTCTTCACTTTCCCAAAACCGTTGCAGTAATTTATCTAGCGTGTTTGTCTCGTTACTTGTCATCATGTTGACCGCAATTTCCTTTTGAGTGTGAATACCTCCACCAAATATTAACCAACCTATTTTCGATGGCTGAAAGGCGATACTTAAATCATTGACAAAACTGCCATCTTGAATAAATGTCGCCCAAACACTAGCGCCGAAAAGGACATCAATGGGTGCTGGTATAACCGCTTCTGGATCAGCCAATTGCTCACACAATACCGGTGAAATAATTCTGGATGATATTTTTTATTGTGGTAACCAGCTATCAGTTATCTGAAGCACAATAATTAATTCGATTGTCGCCAGTGATTTGTCACTTAATCGATCTAACAGCTGACATACTATTTTGCGAGTATGTGACTTTCCTGTGGTTGTGTTATTGATGCCATTTAAACGAACATTACAGCGATGTGTTGGCCATTGGAGTTGATTTATTGCTTGTGCATTAATAATTTTCATCTGTGCAGCACCGGTATCGCATGAAGCCCATAGTGGAGGAGAAATTCGATCAACGTTTGTAAGCGTATAACGGCCGTTGCTAAGAGTGTTGTATCTTCATTTTCGACCGAGTTAGTTTTATTTGTCATGATTTGCGCATTAAGTTCACTGCGCCCATGACATGCTGCTGATTGTTACTTAGGTACTCGCTGTGTTGCTGTATTTTATGCAAGACAGCGTTGTTCTGCGCTACGTTCTAACCGATGAAATGTTGCACCGGAAGCTTTCGAATTCATTGGACATAAACAGCTATTGTGTGGCGTACGACAGCGCGGACACGGCTTATCTGGGCACGCGGCTGTAAGGTGTCTTAAAATGAAGCAATTGTGACACATTCTCTGTTCTTTGACGTAATTCTGTCTTTCCATAATTGGCATCGCCCTAAATTTGAAGCATTTGAAGGGCCAATGATGGGCTCCTGTGCATTATTTACACATTGGACGTTGTTCATCACTACGACCATTACTTACACCTCGTTCAACCATTGTAGAACGTTTGCTAAATAGTGCAGTTCGGTGTTCATTGTTCTGGTCTAACGTACGTGTTGCCGCTAGCTGCTCGAGCAAACAAAAGTAGGGAGTGTATCGGCTGAGCGTCGCAATACCCATTGTGCTTGGCTGCCTGCATCCAGAATGCTTTCAAGCTGATATGAGAGCATATAGTCAGCTACCTTTTCTGGTGAAAGCAGCATTTGTAGTTGTCGGAAAGCACTTCGAGCAGCATCTAGAGCCCTACGAACAATTTCGCATGTAGGCGGCTGCAACGGTCTTAAGCTATATAGTGCTTGTAAATGCGCTCGATCGTATTATATTTGTTACTATATTGGTATAAATAGCTGCTTTCATTTGCAACTGGCCAGTTTTTTATATATTTGTGCTGCTCGTCCTTGCCATGAATCCAACAAATATCGCATTTTTTGGCCATCCGATAGTTGAGCACTGTTGTGAACTTCTTCTTGAAACATTAGTCAGAAATTGACCCAATAAACTTCAAGTACAGAGAATTTTATCAATTTTAGTGGCTCTGACAGTTGAATATGAATCAGTTGGCGACTATCCGATGTGATCATTGGAGACTGATTTTTTGGGTCTAAGCTGCAAGTTTAAATTTCGTTTATCCGTGAACGCAATTTCGACTTAAATTGTTAAAATGCCTTTGTTCCTCGACTATAGACCTCAATGCATTTTAGCGACAATGCATTCGATATTGAATTAGCACTTAGTTCCTGTCAAATATTTTGGAATGTGCTCCAAACACTCTCCAAATACTCCATGCGCACGTTCATCGATTGACCAATTTGACAGCTGACAACCTTCCTCCAAAGCCTGAATAAGAGCTGTAAGAGCTGTATTCATCTTCAATGGCAATGGTATTGATTATTCAACCGCATCTGATGTCGAAGAATAAAGCACGTCTCCATGTTGTCGCTAAAAAAATATCTACCTTCTTTTGGAGTGGTTGCAAAAACTGATTATAATTATGAAAATCATCATTTGGATGTTCTCTCACAACTTCTGCGTCAATTTCTGCTTATCGCTCACGAGTTATTCGAATAAATTTGCCTGGTGCAACTGAAAAACAAATTTCTGGATGAAAATTATTCACAGACGGCTCAAATACAATCAAATTTGTTCAGTGCTGCTACAATATTTTCAAAATGCTGAAATTCAACATTCAATATAGTTTTTTAGATTAAATGCTAAAAATTGCAAAAAGTAATTCATGAGGAACATGAAATTACTGTAAAATTGCGCTTTCCGTGCAGTGCTCCTATATCGCACGGAAATAAAAAAACAAAATGCCAATTGCGTTCATACGGCAAGCACTACACGTTCCGGTAGTGCACTTATATCGCACGGAACATAGGCAGGCATCAATTGTGTATTTGTAAAACAGACGTGTTCATAAGACTACAATAAAATTGCGTTCTCCGTGCAGTGCGCTTATATCGAACGGAACCTCGAGTTTCAATTGTAATCTAATACGGCACACACTTGTTAACATAATTTGAATTATTTAAGTGTTTTGCGTTGCTACAACACTGATGAACGGAGATGTGTGAACGGCTGTTCATACTCACATGCTCTTGCTTGATTCATTTGCACATCGCTTTTTTCATTGCTTCTGCCATCCGACAAATGTAATCGCTTCATTTTGGCTTTCCCTATGTTAAAAAAAAAAAAAATCTATACAAAAATAAAACGGAAAAACAATAAAAATGACTATATGTATGTACATACATATTATGTATAGGACATTAATGATTTATTATCGCGAGTTTAACTGCTGGTCTTTATCCGGCTCGAAGGACTGTATTTTCCTTACCTTTATTAAATACGTTACCAAATATCTTTATATCCATATTTATATTTTTTTTTCTGGTTGCTCTATAAAACATGTTTGCTACAAAACAAAATATTAATTTTTTTAAAAAATACCTAACTTTTCAGTGTTTAATAAGCACATGCCTATATCTCTCTTGTCTTACAAGGTTGTGCATGCGCATTATCCTTCCAGTAGGATTCTTTGGCTTTCACATTTGTGTCGGTTTCAACATCTTCTTATTTCTGGTAGGTAATACTGTTGTTTTTAATTTGTCTCGTGAGACAAGATCATATTCTGAGGCGGGTAGCGATTGCGGTTCCGCCCATTTAAGATTTACACATGTTTCACGGGTGTTTAAAATGTTTATTGGAATCTTTCCTCCTTTGGCCTGTGATATGGATCCGGCCATGTAGACACATTTACACAATTCTTGGGGGTGAAATATTTTAGGTTCAGTATATTGTGTATCTTGCCAGTCGATATTTATCTGTAATTTATTTTTAATTTCAGTAGTAGGTTTCCAAGATCTATTGCACCAAATTCGGTTAAAAAATTTGCTCCAATAATTCCGTCAACGGGTATCGGAAATGTATCAGGTACTACATGAAGTTCATAAGGAATGTCGTTACGTCCAAAGTGCAACGTGTTAATACATGTGCCTTTTGATTTTAGGTCTCCAGATATACCTATGATGGTGGTGATGTTTTTCTTGTCTATTGAAGCGTTTCCCTTGATTACAGAGCTTTTGACTACGCAGATAGATTTGTTTCTTATATACTGTTTCTTTTGGTCGACTTAATGATATGCCTGACTTACTCTATAGCTTATATTTTTGAATATTTTGTAATATCGAACAAACTTTATATCTTATTGTTAAATGTGAAGAAATAATTAGCGTACGCTTGCTCCCGGCGTACTTTCACTGCTTTTGCTCTTTTGGCAATGACTAGAAAAACTAAAAAAACTACAAACTTTAAAGTTGGTTGTAAAAAAATAACACAACATTTATTATTTCTCTACTCTATTCAGATGTCTAAAAATTCTTAATGGTTTATATAAAATATACATATATACACCTAAGAAATTGGAGTGAAAACTTATTTTATCCATCTTTTTTAAGAGAAGATGGAGTTGATATTTCATGAGGGGAATGGTATCAGTTTTATCATATATTACTTGGTTGGAAAACCATTTTTTGTTAGGCTTTCTAAACATTCCGCAGCAAAATCTTAATATTTTCCTTTCAAAAACTTCCATTTCTTTTGCAACTGAGGGAGATATGGTGAACCATATACCAAAGCCATATGTAAGTATTGGTGTTATTAGAGACTTGTCAATAAGCAGTTTAGTTTTTAATAGCAAATGTTTGGAATTAAGTAATGGTTTAAGTATTCCTGTCACCAGTTTTGCTTCGTTTAGCTCAGCCCTACCGTGTCTATTAAAGAGTAAACGATTGTGAAAATTAATCCCCAGGTACTTTGTTTCCGATCGAACTGTAATTGGAAAATTGTTAATATTTAAACAAATTTGCTTTATATTACTGCAAGATAATGCCCCCTTCCACTTGCATTTCTGAAACAGGTCAGTCCGCACTTTGTTGTGTTTATTTTAAGTTTCCATTTTTTGAAATTATTTTCAACCAAAGGGAGTCTGGCTTTGATTTTATTGAGGGCTAGGCTTGGTTGTGAGTTGCATGCTAGTATTAAAGTGTCATCTACATAGTGAAGTGAACCTGGTTCTTGCGAAAATGGGTCAGAAAGAGGAAAATCGTGAAGATATATATTGAAAAGTAATGGGCCCATTATTGATCCTTGTGGGACGCCTGCTTTAATCTCAAACCAGGACGAGTTATTTGAACCAATAAATATTGAGGTTGTTCTTTTAGTTAAGAAACTAAAAATCATTCTTATAATCCACCTCGGAAAATTTAACCTTAAGAGTTTAAATAGGAGACCGTTTTGCCAAACGGAACCAAATGTCTTTTCGAGGTCTATATCTAGACATTTTTTGTTTTTGAGTTTTTTTTTTAATAAAGCATGTTCCGTGGAGCTTCCCTTTTGAAAACCGAATTGATGGTTTGGAATTACATTCTCTTCCTCGCAAAAGCGATTTAAGTGTTCAGATAAGACTTTTTCAAATAGTTTTCCAATATTGGAAAGAAGCAAAATAGGACGAAAGTCAATTACTTCCTTGGCAGCTTTTTTCTTTGCTATAGGTAAAAGTTTGACTTGTTTCCACAACTCCATTGTTAATACAATGGTTGAAAATCGATGAAAAGCTCACATCTAAGGAGAGGGGCCACTTCCTTAAAATGAAATTTGTAATTTTATCTATGCCTGCATATTTTTTATTATTTAGATTATTTTTTTTATTTATTTACCATTTGTAGGTGAAGTAAAAGGCGGAGTTCTTGGATCACAAGCAGGATAAGATAATGAAAAAACTGTCAGCGTTCCAGATACATATGTTTCTTCAAAACGGTCTAAAATAGATTTGACTTCCTTTTCAAAGCTTTGATCTGTGGAAGCGGAACCACTAAAGTCTGATGAAAAATAGTCTTTGAAAGCATTCAACTTAGTTTCTACAACAATTAGTACTTGACCATTATATGTTAATTCATCTTTTGTAATATTGCTGCCAAAAAATTTGCGACCAGTTAACTTATTTATTTCTTTGAAAGCTTGTGGATTTGGTTCAATTTTTGCTAGTCTGGATTTAAAGGATCTATCGAGGTCTAAGTTAATATTTTCTCTTATAATTTTACATTGTATTCTAGCATGTAGTTCTCTATACCCTGAGTTGAATGGCGATGGAATATTCTTTTAAGTTGTCTCAACCAGATTTTTCGTAGGTCTATCAATTTCTTTGTCAACTCGGAAATACATTTATATTTTTGATCTGTGATATCAAGAATTTTTGAATGGCACTCTACATTCACATTTATTAGTGTATTAACTTGGTTAATCAGATCGTCGATTTTTGAATTTAAAAGGTTTCTTTTTGATGGTATTCTTAATGAGGACAGTGATCTAGTGAGGCTCAATCTAAAAGCTTCCCAATTCGTATTTTTTAAGCTTCTGTATGTAGGTTGTGGTACAAGAACTGGAGAGAACAACTAAAAGGACACCAAAATGGTCAGAAAGAGATGAAAATGTCTGCCAGTTGATGGCACCGATGAATTATTTATTGCATGCCAGTGGTGAAGGGCTGAGGATATTAAAAAAATCTAGGTAGGAACAAGATCTTGGGTAAGTTGGATGATTGGAGGGAATTATGTCAAGATTGAGGAAGGGGCCGTTAAAGAACCAGGTATTAAAGATATTTCCATTGCTGTTATGTACAACATATCTCCATGTTGGATGTCGAGCATTAAAATCTCCGCCGATAATGGTGGCATCAAAGTTGTTTGTAAGAGCATAGAGTGCATTTAGCTCCCTCGATAAACTTTGTCCAGCATTTGAGGGAATATATGTACTTCCAACCAGTAAACGAAAATTTGAACCCGTAGGACTTTTAAAAGGCACACTAGCGAGACAAACGGAAAAGATAGAACTTTGGAAGGGAATTGAAATAAACTTATACTTGATGTCAAGTAATACTGCCGTCCCTCTTCCAAAGTCATTTCTTATAATATTGAAACCTTCAAAGGAAGGCTTATATCTCTCAGAAAGCCTAGTTTCCGAGAGAAAACATATCTGCGGTTTTTTTAGATTTAAGGGTCTTAGTAAGCGCTAGTCTTTTTTCATAGGAAATTAAAGAATTGAAATTTATCGACATTATTTGTAATTTGGTTACAGTAACCATTATATAGCTATAGAGGCCATAAACTCAAAGTAGGAAAACATTTTTTCCTCCTGGGTTTTCATCAACCTATATATTTTGACCAGAATTGCCTAATTTTTGTCAAAAGTTAAGTGAATGAACATTTAACAAGATTTTTTGCTTCGTTAAGGAAGTCATTTATTTCTCCTTTTGGGGAGCTTAAATTCGAAGAAACTATACAGCACTATTTTTGGGTATGTGCCCAGCATTTTGGGCTCTGACCTTGGCAGCAAAAGAAACATTTGGTTTTATGAAATCAACAATGGATTCTTCTACAGAAAATTTAGTCTTACTTACCGCTTGTTTAGCTTTTAAAGATAAATCTTCTCTTCTCTTTTTATATAGGAGGTAAGCTGGACAGCCTTGATAACTGGCTGCATGAGCTATCTCGTTGCAGTTGACACACTTTGGATTAGGAATTTCTTCGTTCTTCTCTTTCAAAGTCTTATAAGCACTTATGCACTCATTAGAATTATGATTGTCCCCACAGAGGACGCACTGACTAATATAAACGCAACAATCACCTGAGTGACCGAAGCGCTGGCAGAGATAGCAACGTATAACTGGAACATTACGCTTCTTTTCTCAGTAAACACGCTGATGGAACAGAAGTCTTATACTTGTAAGATCCTTAATGGACTCCCCTACCTCTAGTTGCACAACAAAAATATTCAATTTTAAATCTAATTCTTTGGCTCTTGAAGTAGAAAAAGGTATAATTTTACATATCCTAATATTAGGAACAATTTCTTCAAGAGATTTTTTAATTTTGGCTATTGGAGTATCTCCATCAAGCCTCTTCAACAAAATCGACTGTTTTTTTGTATCTTTAGGTGGAAATGAAAACGCACCTACACCTGTTCCGCGGAGGCGGTCAATAACTAGCTTATGAACACTTGAATTATTAACATAAGCCTTCGTTTTGCGATAACCCATATTTACAAACTTATATTCTAAGTTAATAACATTACATTCAGAGGCTGCAAGCTTTAGTAAATCATTTATCAAATAACATTAGCCCTAAATATGAAAATAGATGGGCAAAACGATATTTTTTTAATAATTCCAGTATTTATATTATTACATGGTTGATGATGTTGACTATCTGCTGCTGTATCATTGTTGGTGGATATAATCGGTGATTTACTTGCAACTTGTTCTAAGGTTGATAAGGCAAAGAACTTATTGTTTTCCAGATTCAGTGCATCGGAAGGTATCTCATTCAATTGCTTACGTATAGGCTTCGACTGGCTGCTGCTAGCAACACGTCTCAATTTGTTCATGACAGTTGTCCACTCGTCGTCATAAACCTGTCTATCGCTGTTTACATCCATGCTTCCGCAGGTGATGTTATCACTTGCAAAGATCTTAGGTGGGTTACAGTCCGCATTGGGATATTCACAAGCAAGTTCTTTTGCACTTCTCTTAAGTCCACTCGTGGTGTTTTTTTTTTAAATCAAACCATTTGTTGCGGTTGCACTAGTTATATTTAAGTTTGTATGACTCATTGATGAACCATAGTCACATGCACTTGTTTTATTTGTGCACTCATCAATTTTTGATGGTTTCAGCATTAATGCTGCTTTAATTATTTTAGTTTTTGCTTTTATTTAAGTTTGTAAGAATAACTGCCTCGACTAAACTTTATATGATCGGCCAAATGCCGTCAATGTAAAGGTTAAACTTTAAGTTTATATGCGCTTTTACTGTTGGTATCTTAGCGTCTATTCACCTCAGCGGTTCGACTCGAACTCGCTATCCCCTTGGTGGGTTGTTCGTTTCCCAATGCTCTTAAGCTGGCGTAGTCTATTCGCTGTCCGTTTTCTCTGTTATCACGGGGTTGGTAATTCGTTATTGCACGGTTGTTGTCGGGTACATTGGTTCTAGTAGGTATGTTGGCTTGAGGTTGATGTCCCTGCTGGTTATAATCCATTTGGTAACCTTGTCTATAATTGTTATTTTGGCGGTGTTGGTATCCCGGGCGGTTATATGTATTAAATTGGCTATTTTAGGAGCCTGTTTAATATTGGTTTCGTGCATTATTTTGCATATGTTGGGAACCCATTCTATGATTATTATTTGTGTTGCAATTTTGGTAGCCTGGTTGGTATTTATTATTGATTTGTCTATCGCTTCTTATTTCTCGACTTCTAGAGTTTGATGCCCTTGATTGGTATCCCCTGAAATTTTGTTGCCGATCTTGGAAATATTTTAGGGTCACCGGCTGGGTTGACCCTTGATCGATTTCTAGTAGATGCTGGGAAGCGCTTTTTAGAGTTGTATGTTGGGCGCTGTCTAGTACCAGTTTAAGTCGATCGTTTACTTTCCGCTTTAGGAATGCTCGTCCTCTACGATCGTTAGCAGTGGTCAAGGTTGCCCTGTGGCATGCGACTTCCAATTCAGTCATCAGATTGACTAGAGCTTCTATTTCTGTTATGAATTCTCTGGCAGGTCAGTTGCCTTGAGTCGCTCGGCTTAGTCGTGACTGAATTTGTTCGATTATATCCTTGGGTCCACATTTCTCGAGCAAGCTTTTCTTTAGCTTAGCGAAGTCCTTGGGATTGGTAGTTCCCAGTTCAGTCAGTGCCTTTCCCTGGATTTTACATTTTAGCACGAATTTAATCAGGGTACATTTGGCTGTTGTCGTTAGCGTATCGTATTAAAATTCAATACTATTCAAGAAGTCTCTTAAGCTTTCCGACCTGGTGTTTTCTTCGAATGACAGAGTGGGCAGCTTCTGAGCTGTACTGAAAATAAGTTCTTCACCACTCATTGTGTCGGTCTGAGATTTGATGTCAGGAGATACGCTCCTTATGTTGCGGTAGACTATGTCCTCAGAATTGTTTTTATTTAGTTGGCCCAAGACTAGTTCTAGCTTGGCTAAACTCATCGGATTTTTGGACTATATACAAAAAGGAAATTTGTGAGAGAGAGAACCATTAGACGCAAATAAACAATTTTTAAAAATGAGCCGTTCAAAAATATTATTTTTTTTTGTATTTACTTATTTACCAAGGGAAAACAATTTTTTTTTACATGAATGAATTATATAATTCAAAATATTATTATTTTTTTTATTTTAATAAAAATATTTTTTGCCAATAAGGTTTTATACCTTGGCGTTTCTCTTCTCCAGATGGTTTATGACGTCTGCGATAAGCTTCCTTCTGAAGTGCTGAAGTCCCAGATATGTAAGACCCACTATTAGAGGCGCAGGGGAAGCTATGGTGGTCAATACGGCTTCTTGCCGTCTTACTTGCCGCTTCTTGTATTCCGCTATTGTGAGGCGCTTAGGTCCTTGCGCTCTTCTAGAGGACGTACTGTTGTTGTTGCGGGCTTCATCCCTGAATTTTTCAGGAGTTTCTCCACCTCGGCGATGTAGCTGGCTGCTAAATTTAGGACTTCTTGTTGAGGTCCTGTCACGGTCGCCATGCAAAGATTCTATTCTGGGTATTATTTCCCAACGTAGAACTCTGCTGTTCGCTGTTTGAAAAGGAACAATATATAGTGGAGCGGAAAAGGATACAATGTGATTTAAAATCGAGCGGGTTGCTCTTAGAAATTAAACACACGGGTTGATGGTTGGAGAAAGACAACATTTATTTTGAAAATTCATTGGGCTTATATAAGTTAACACGAACACGAGCAGCGAACATTCAACGGAAATGCTGACCATGCGTCTGATAAACAAAATTCACAAGAAAATTGAAATTGGTAAATTGTAATGGGAATGCAAGCAAGCAAAAAGACACTTCATGACTTTTGCTTGAGATTTATTTTAATTCACAAGAAAATTGAAATTGGTAAATTGTAATGGGAATGCAAGCAAGCAAAAAGACACTTCATGACTTTTGCTTGAGATTTATTTTTAAGTTAGTTCTTTACTAAACGTTGAATAATAAAGGTCAGGCAAGCTGCCTGAAAAAAATATTTTTTTAAAATAAATACGCTTTAAATTTATTAACTGGCGCCCAACGTGGGGCTGCTCAATTGACACCGTTGTCCTTATCGTGCAAAGTAAAAAATTTTTAAGTGAATAACCAAAACACTAAAATTTTTAAGTGAATATCCAAAACACTAAAACTTCCTTCAGTGAAAGTATTTAGAAATAGTGAATAACCAAAACACTCAAATACATTCGGTGAAAAGCATTATAAAAAGTGAATAATCAAAACATTTTATAAATAGTGCTAAGTGCATGATTCTTAAAAGTAGATAACCAAACTACTGAGGACAACAGTGAAGTGCCAAGGAAAGACAAATAAAGAAGCCCCTAAGTAAGTCCTTATAACAAAAAGGACCAAAAAGAAATCAGAAACTCTGACAGCCACCTTGCCATCATAGAAGCAGTCCCGCACTCCTGGAAACCCAAGACCCGGAGAAATACAAATTTGTTAAGAAAATGAAAGCAGTATTTTTATTAATTCTGTAAGTTAATTGAATAAAAATCATATTAATAACTTATATAAACAAATTTAAACAAAAAAAAAAAATATTTCAAAGAATTAAAAAAAATTTATTTGAAGCAATTTAAGTTAAATTAGTAGAAAAAATACTAATTTTGCAAAATTAAAATTATTAAAAGAAATTTTAAATGTCAAAAAAATTGAGCGAAACATAATAGAAAATAAGTTATTTTATTCTTTTTTGAAGGATTAACAAATTTGTGAATTTTTTTATTTTTATCTGAATTTTTCTAAAACATAGACCTTTTTAGTGCCTTCATTTGTTTCCACCCTTTTCCTCGGTTTTTGATAAAATTGTTTATAACGAAACATATTCATTTAAATTTATAAAAAAAGAAAACCTCGTTTAGTGAAAATGGCGAATCAAAACAACTTAATCAGACCACCCATACTTAACCAACCTCCTCCCGCACCTGGTCAACCCATTCAACCCATTCAACCTGCGCAAGGTTTAAATCTAAACCAAAATAACCAAAATGAATTGATACAACTAATCACGAGATTAGTAGCCGAAACCCTTCATATTCAGGGAAGACAAATTTTCAATTCTATTATGAACCCTGCAGCCGACATAAATAATGATACAGACCAACCAATTAATTTAGCAGATAATAATCTGAATGACTTCAGATAAATGATAACAGGACATGCCGACGTGGTCCTGGAGTCCTACAACACACCCCTTAGTTGGGAAAAAATATCAAAATGCCTTACTCTGCATTATGCGGACAAGAGGGATTTGGGCACCCTCGAATACCAGATGACTACACTGGTTCAAGGTAATAGCACGATTCCTGAATTCTATCAGGTCGTCTATCACCATTTGTCTTTGATCCTCAATAAATTAGGATCAATTGAAATGAGTCAAGATTCCATGAATAATATGACTCAGTGCTACCGTGACAATGCTTTAGATACCTTTGTCAGGGGTCTGAAAGGAGATCTGCCTAGGTAACTCAGTATAAGAGAACCAGTTGATCTTCCCCAAGCCTTACATTTGTGCCTTAAACTACAAAATGTAGACTTTCGAGCACAACTTTCAAATAATTCCAATAGTTTAAGTCGAAAAATATTTCAACAAGCACCTCCGGTTCCTCCTAGAAGAGAAAACTTTCCAAGACCAATACCAATACCGGCTCCCAGACGTGAGTTTTACCCTCATTTACTTCATAACCCCCGTGCTCCTCAACCACCACAATTTAATAGGGACACACAATACCAACCCAGATATCAACAGCAACAACAGCAAAGAATTCTACCAAATCAACGACCTCTTCCGCCGAAGCCGATGTCCATTGATTACTCTCTAAGAACTCAAAAGGTCAACTACCAAAATAGACCAAGAAATCAACAATTCCTTCAAAATAGTCAACATTCGCAACAAACGCACCCACCACAGAAGATGCAAAGAATTTATCATACTCAACCAGATGATGACGGAAAAACCCTGGAAGAATATGAAGCAGAAATCCTTAACGAAGACCAGAAGTACGATGAATCATTAGAGGAATATGTTGCTCAAGAAGAGAACAACAATCTAGATCAACCAGAAGAACTTGATGACATTTATTTTTTAGATTAAAGTCCTCTTCGCTTCCCTTTTTCGAACATATTTCCAGAAGCGGAGAAATTCTGAAATTCCTTGTTGACACTGGGTCGAATAAAAATTATATTCAGCCTCGTCACATAAAAAATCCTCTTCCTAACGAAAAACATTTTTATGCTAACTCTGTTGGAGGCAGCATCAAAATAACACACCACTCACTTATTCAACTTTTTGGACCTCAAACCGATAAAATTAAATTTTTTATCCTCCCCAGTCTTATCTCATTCGATGGAATTATAAGGCACGACACCCTTAAACATTTAAACGCAATAATCCATACAAAGAAGAATCACATGTCCATTCACCCTAGTTCCACTCACCCACGAATTTCAATTCCTCTTAAACAGCATCTGTCACAATTGGTAAACAATATAAATATCAGGACTGATCACATGAACGAAAATCAATATACCAAACTTATAAACATCATCCATAAATGTCCTAATCTTTTTTCCGAACCAAATGAAAAATTAACATACACCACCACTGTCAAAGGAGAAATCCGACCAACAACTACAACTCGAGATCCAGTATATTCAAAATGGTATCCTTACCCAATGGCGCTCAAGAATGAAGTAGAAAAAGAGATCCAAAAATTATTAGAAGACGGTATTATAAGGCCATCAAAATCACCTTATAATTCTCCAGTTTGGGTAGTCCCCAAAAAAATGGACGCCTCAGGAGAAAAGAAATTTCGAATGGTAATTGATTACCGTAAGCTTAACGCTTTAACCATAGCCGACAAATACCCGATTCCCGAAATTTATGAATTTCTCGCAAACCTTAATAAAAACCAATGGTTCTCTATAGTTGATTTGAAAAGTGGCTTTCATCAGATCCCACTAAAAGAATCTGACATAGAAAAAACTGCCTTTTCGGTAAACAACGGCAAGTTCGAATTTACTCGCCTTCCATTCGGACTCAAAAATGCTCCATCCATCTTTCAGAGAGCTTTGGATGACATCCTAAGAGACCTTATTGGAAAATGTTGTTATGTCTACATTGACGACATTGTGATCTTTGGAAAAGACGAGGACGAACACTTTGAAAATCTCCAAAAAGTCTTCAACACATTAGAGAATGCAAACATGAAAATACAACTGGATAAATGCGAATTTTTCCAAAAAGAAATTGAGTTCTTAGGTTTTGTTATCAGCAGGGATGGTATAAGAACAAATCCAAAAAAAGTTCAAGCTATTGTCGAACGGCCTATTCCCAAAAATCTAAAAGAGCTTCGATCTTTCCTCGGTATGTCAGGATACTTTCGCCGCTTCATTAAAGACTACGCCAAATTGGCGAAGCCCCTGACATCCCTTTTAAGAGGGGAAGACGGACATGTGTCCAAAAATATGTCAAAGAAAAAGCCCATTGAACTTAATCAAGAAGCCATTGAAGCATTCAATAAATTAAAGAAATCTCTCGTTTCTGCAGAAGTCATTCTTCAATACCCAGACTTTGAGAAAAGTTTTCAGCTAACAACAGACGCTTCCGACTACGCCATCGGCGCAGTCCTTTCCCAAGACGATAAACCAATAAAATGTCTTTCAAGAACGTTGAACAAATCAGAAGAAGTTTATGCCACCAACGAAAAAGAAATGCTGGCAATAATCTGGTCACTCAACTCTCTTAGAAATTTCCTTTACGGATCCCGCAAGGTAAACATTTTCACAGATCATCAACCCCTGACGTACGCTCTTAGCAACAAAAATACAAACTCCAAAATGAAAAGGTGGAAAGCCATTTTGGAAGAGTATAATTACGAGCTAAAATATAAACCAGGGAAAGAAAATGTTGTTGCAGACTCTCTCTCTAGACCTCCAAATGCAGAAATTAATTCAATGACTCCAACGGATCATAGTGCTGACAGCTCAGCGCACAATCTTATTCCTTCCGTTGAAATCCCTATAAATATTTTCCGAAACCAACTTCTCCTAAAAATAGGAAACGAAAACAGTTATCAAATTAAGAACCCCTTTGATCAATACACTACACACATTCTAATTCGACCAGACTACTCACAAAATGACATAATCAATATTTTTAAAAGATACCTTAGTCCAAATACCATAAACGGACTTCTTACAGACGAAACGACAATGGGACTGGTTCAAGAGATCTATCCTTTGCATTTCAAAGACTATCGCATCCGATTCACACACAAAATCGTTGAAGACATAGCCAACCCAATCGAACAAGAAGAGAAGATTCTAAAGATACACCGGCGCGCTCATCGCAATGCCGAAGAAAATCGAAAACAACTTTGAGAAAACTTCTATTTTCCTAAAATGGCTTCAAAAATCAAAAACCTAGTCAACCGATGTATAACTTGCAAGGAAAATAAATACGACAGACATCCCAATAAACCCCATCTAAATCTGACACCAATTCCCAACTACCCCGGACACCCACTACATATCGATATTTTTTCTACGGAAAGATACCTCGTTCTTACTGCTGTAGACAAATTTACAAAATTTGCGCAAGCAAAAATTATTACATCAAGATCAATTGAAGACATAAGACAACCCTTACGAACCATACTATTTTAATTCTGCGTACCCGAAGTTGTTGTAATAGACAACGAAGATGATCTTCAGATCAAAATCTTCAAAACTCCACCATACAAAAGTGAAGTGAACGGACAAGTCGAACGTTTTCACTCTACTCTTTCTGAAATCATGACATGTTTGAAAACGGATGGGCCCTCCCAGTCCTTTGAAGAACTTTTAGAACGAGCTGTCAATAAATACAATTTCACTATTCATTCAAGCACAGGCAAAAAACCAATAGAACTGTTTTACGGACGAATACCCAGGCTTAACCCTGAAGAGTTCGAAAAAACACGTCAAATTAACATAGAAAAACTCAGACTTAAACAAGAAAAAGATACTAAATACCATAACAAAAATAAATAACCCATAAAAAACTACCAGATAGGACAGGTTATTTATGTTAAAAACAATAAACGTATTGGCTCAAAACTGACAGGTAGATATAGACAAGAAATTGTTAAAGAAAATAAGAACTCTACAATATTAACTGAATCAGGAAAAATAGTCCACAAAAGTAACATAAGAAATTAATTATTTTCAGATGTACTATATACCTTTGCCAAGCTGAAATTCAAATCATGGACTTTTCAAATTCGCAAATCGTCTCTTTACATACAGGACAAGCGAAGATACAGAACGGACATTTTAAATTAATCCATATTAATAATCTTGACCAGTATGAACAATTCCTTTCCGACATATCACCAATCCTTAATCTCGAAACAACCCAAAACCAAACCATTTTCCCTTTACTATCACACGAAATTCAACAAATCCGCACCTTTTTACATAACCTAAAAACTAAATCTAAACGCTCTTTTGATTTCATAGGTAAAGGCTGGAAATGGATTGCTGGCAACCCCGATCATGATGACTTTGTAACAATAAAAGAAAAAATTACAGATGTTTTAAAAAATAATAATAAACAAGTTATCATTAACGAGTTATACAACGACCGAATAAATAACATTACAAAAATTCAGAATGAAATTCAAAATGTACTTAAAGACAATAATAAAATCAATTATGAAATCATTACAAATCTTAAATACAGAATAAAAATTGTAAAAGAAGAACTAGAGAATATAAGCTATGCCATTCATTGGGCTAAACTAGGAACAATTAACTCTTTTATACTGTCAAAAAACGAAATAGATTTAACTACTAAAATACTTAATGAACAACAATTACCTTACAGAACAATAGAAGAAGCTTTAGATTCTGCAGAAATTAAAATTATAAGTAATAATTTATCAATTCTTTATATAATAAACATCCCTTTAACAGACAAAGAAATATATGACAATCTATTAATTAAACCAATTAAAAACAAAAATATTGTAACTGAAATTTTATACGATGTAGTTTTAAGAAATAACGACCAATTGTATGGAACAACAAAAAAATGTAAAACTTTAATAATCTATCAATTTCTAACTCTAGAAATATTGTAAATATTACAAATGACTCTTGCATTCCCAATTTGTTAAAAAGCTTACCAGCTACTTGTAACACAGTGAATAATTATCACATTCCAACCATAGACGAAATAACACCAGACATTATATTGCTGAATCAGTTTACCGGAACTCTTGAATTCGACAATACAAGCCACAATTTAAATGGAACATTCCTGCTCAAATTTCGTAATATGACCATCAATCCAAACGGGACCCCATACATCTCTAAAGAAGGATCTATCATAACACCCCTTCCAGCAATATTCCAAACAAATCCTAAGGAAAACGAATACCGTGAATTACTCTCACTAGAAATGATGAAAGATCTTCATATCAACAACACTAATGAAATTCATCTCCTGCAAATAGAAAATAATCATCATCAAGTAACAACATATTCATTCATTTCCGTCCTTGGATTTCTTTTCGTAATAGTGATCATATGGAAGATCTTGCCAAAACGTCAAAATACGAAAATCGTAATAAAACAGCCAACACCAGAAGCCAATGGACCAGTGGCAATTGTGGACAAATTTCCTATGCTCGAGATAAACTCAATCCAACATCAAAGCAGTCCTAAGTTCAACAACCTACCATACTTTTGAAGAGTTAACACGAACACGAGCAGCGAACATTCAACGGAAATGCTGACCATGCGTCTGATAAACAAAATTCACAAGAAAATTGAAATTGGTAAATTGTAATGGGAATGCAAGCAAGCAAAAAGACACTTCATGACTTTTGCTTGAGATTTATTTTAATTCACAAGAAAATTGAAATTGGTAAATTGTAATGGGAATGCAAGCAAGCAAAAAGACACTTCATGACTTTTGCTTGAGATTTGTGTGATGTGTCTCATGCCATACAATAGATATTCAAAACACTTTCATGGTAACATGAACCCTTAATGTTTTCGTTTGATAATTGTCGCTTGTATAGGAGTGTATGCACATGAAATTGTATCTCATGCAGCGATGGCATTGCGCTTGGAGTATATTTTTGTGAATGCTTATCTCATTGAATGAATGAGCAACGTATTTTTAATAGATACAAATAAAACGATTAAGGTTACTATTATGTAGCAATGGCGAGAATGATATACGAAGATATGGCGCCAGGCGTACGCTGTGAGGTTTCAATTATGGAAGCTCGAGAGGAAAAATGATCACTGGTGCCATCCCTTCACACCACCCTCCTGGGGGAAAAAAAGATGAAATATCGTAGCGCATTTTTTTAAATCTTAGTAGCGAGTTTAAAGATTTTAATTACATGATGATTATTGACTTTTTTTTGTTATGTTTTGTTTTTATACATATTTTTCAGATATTACAGTTTATAATTTAAAGCGTTCTTTCTATTTCTCACTTATTTCAACGCTACTAGAATTTATGAATATAGTTTTTTTTACAATTTAAATTTTGTTTCTTGTTTATTGTTATTTTACTTAACATTTCTATGTTATTTTGTTTCTATTTACATTTTATTTTAATTTTGTTTCTTGTTTCTTTCTACGTTTAATGTAATAAATTTACTAAATTACATATATATAATTTTTTTTATTACATAGTTAATAATAATTGTAAACTTAATGATATGCGTATTTAATTAATCAGCTATATGTATTATTTATATATTAAGAATTTACTTAATGTGTTTTAAATATTTGCCATTTAATTATCTGGGTTTTATAAATAATTAGTAGCTTTATGTGTTTATATATTTGGAGTTAACTTAATGTACTATATGTATTTATAGATTTAGAATTTACTTAATGTGTTTTAAATATATTTCATTTAATTATGCGGGTTTTATAAATAATTAATAACTATATGTGCGCACATGCGAAGGCTCTCTCCCTCCTTTTTTAATTCAGTATGTAAACGTAAAATTTGTTAAGACGATTTTTGTGTACTTTAACTCTTTTTCCTTTGTACTTGATATCGCAGTTTACACCATTTTCGGACAATACTTCGTATGGCCCTATGAAAATAGGATCTTATTTTCTTCCATTTTCATTTCTTAATAGGACCAAGCCCACTGTTTCGAAACTAATTGGTTTACTCTTAGCTTTTTTGTTGTACTCAGCTTTTCTTGTATTTTTCTTTTCTTACAGCAAATCTCTTGTATCTCTATGAGCAATTTGTAGTTTTTCTCTTAGTTCAATTACATAGTCTTCAAAGTTGTACCTGGGATCCACTTGTTTTTCCAAATTTGAAGGTAATGTACGTCGATACTAATTCAAATGGTGAATACTCTGTTTCCGTATGTAATGTTATATGTATGTATGTATGTAATAGGAAAACACATAGTATGGTATCCATGCACACCAGTCTGTGTGTTTTCAGATACGTAACTTCTAAGGTATGCTCCTAGGACTTTATATGAGTTTTCTAACGGTCCTATACTTTCGTGATGGTAAACTGTAGATTGAATTTGCTCTATTTTTAGCAGTTTGCACATATCCTTAAAAATTTTGTTGATAAATTGTGTTTGTTTGTTTGTTTGTTTTTCTGACAAATTGGGCAATGTTTTACGTAAGTAGCTATGTCATTTTGTATTCAAGCCCAGAAAGATTTTTGTTTAATTGTTATAAGCATGCGGGTCATTCATGCATGTCCACTTGCTGGTAATACGTGGTAATCATTGAGCAATATTTTCTTTTTGTGAGGATTGGTAATTTCTATATATTTATTTATGAGGTGCACCTTTATATTACTTTTTATAAACATATCTCCTAAGATTTTTTGCAACTCATGAATTTTATATTCTCGACGGCCGTCTGTGAGTTTTCTAATTTCTTCTTTTGTAATATATATTTTATTTATTGATAATAGTCCGCAGATTCTATGCACGTCCCTCGACAACAAATCGCAAAATGATGTCGATTGGGCTTTCTTAGGAGTATACAATTCATCTCTGGGATGTATGCCAACACTTTGTTTGGATTATATATATATCTTTGCGATATTCGTCGTCCTCGAAACTATTACATATTTTTTAGCTCAATTATTTTATGCCATTATTCTGGTGGTTTAAGCAATTCAGTTAAAATACGATTGTTCTCTTCTGTTTCTGTTTCTGTTTTCTCGTTTTCCTTAATCAATTTTTCTGCCTTTGATTGTGATCTTGTGACTAGGCATATTTTGTGTTGTTTAAGGTTTTCTGAATCTAACTTTATTCTACTTAAGACTTCGGCTGCGAAATTACCTTTTCCTGGTGTGTAGTCAACAGAGAAGTTATATTCTTCTAGTAGTAACCTGAATTTGGTCAGTCTACTAGAAGGTTCTTTTAGGGGAAAAAGGTATACTAGGCGTCTATGATCAGTTATTATTTTAAATTTCCTGCCAAATAGATATGGTCGAAAATGTTTTACTGCCCATACTATAGCTAGTAACTCTTTTTCAATTGTGCTATAATTCTTTTCGGCTTTATTTAGAGTTTTGCTTGCATAAGAAATGGGTTTTTCATCGAAATTTGAAAGTACAGCCCCTAAAGCAAAGCCTGAGGCGTCTGTACGTAATGTGAATTCTTTTTCGAAAAGGGAACTGTAGAATTTGGGAGCTAGTAAGGATTGTTTTTTAAAAGTTGAAAAGATTTTTCATAGTTTTGGTCAAAATTGAAATCTACGTTCTTTCTAAGTAATCTATTGAGAGGTATGTATTGTGGCAAAGTTTGGTATAAATGTGAGATAGTAATTTGCGAATGCTACGAATCTTCTTACTTCGTCAGCGTTCGTGGGGGTGGGATAATTATGCATAGAAGCTGATTTTTCAGGGTCTGGGTGTATTCCATGGTTGGAAATGACATGTCCTAGATAAAGAATTTCTTTTCTTAGAAAAGCACATTTACTAGGATGAATCTTTAGATTTCCTTCCCTTGGTCTATTAAACACATCGATCAAATTTTTGGTGTGATCGGTCAGGCTTTTGCCGAAAAATATTAGGTCATCAAGGTAGACAAATCCACGTGAGTAAGTCAATCTAGCCATAGCTATGGACATCATTCTCGAAAATTTGCTGGGAGAGAATTAAAGTCCCATCGGAAGTCGTTTTAATTGAAAATGGCCATCTTCCGTTAAAAATGCTGTCATAGGTCTACTTTTTGGTTCGAGTTCCATTTGGTAAGGCAAATTGATACACGAGAAATACATAGATCCTCCTACCATGTCGTAGATGTCGCATATGTTGGTCGATGGGAATTTGTCGTCCTCTATTCGTTCATTGACGTTTCGGTAATCTATTACCATGCGAAACTGTTGTAGGCCAGTAATACGATCCTTTTTCTTTGGTACAATTAGTATCGGAGAGTTCCACGCAGGGACAGATGGTTCTATTATATCGTTTTCAATCATTTTGTTTATTTCTATCTTTATGTCTTGCTTTTGTGTATGCGGAAGTCGGTAAGGTTTAGTATATTTGGGTGTAGCTCCTTCTTTTAGTATAATTTCCGTTTGTCCTACATGACTGTATGTAAGCTTATCACCTTCTAGGTGGAAAATATCGTGATATTTAGTGACTATAGCCTTAATTTCGGCTTTTTCTTCACTATTTAGGGTTTCGAAATTTATTTCACTCAGTATCTTCTTAACTCTGGTAGGTGATACTGAAGTTTTCAATTTGTCTCGTGAGACATCATTTTCTGAGGCGGGTAGCAATTGCGGTTCCGCCCATGTAAGATTTACACATGTTTCGCTGGTGTTTAAAATTTTTATTGGAATTTTTCCTTTTTTGGCCTGTGATATGGATCCGGCCATGTAGACACCTTTACACAACTCTTGGGGGTGAAATATTCTAGGTTCAGTATATTGTGTATCTAACCAGTAAGTTGCTTCGCATCTTGGAGAAACGGTTACTGTGATCAAGCTATGGTGGGACAGTATCGGTATCGATATTTGCCTGTAATTTATTTTTAATTTCAGTAGTAGGTTTTCAAGATCTATTATTGCAACAAATTCAGTTAATAATTTGCTCCAATAATTCCGTCAACCCTTGTATCGGAAATGTATCAGGTACTACATGAAATTCGTAAGGAATGTCGTTACGTCCAAAGTGCAACGTGTTAATACATGTGCCTTTTGATTTTAGGTCTCCAGATATACCTTTGATGGTGGTGATGTTTTTCTTGTCTATTGAAGCGTTTCCCTCGATTACAGAGTTTTTGACTACGCAGATAGATGCACCTGTATCTATTAAGCATCTTACGGGTTTGTCATTAGCAAATAGTATTTGTACATAAATGCCGTTTTCTATCCCTGCTGTGTATATTGCGTTTGGTAGGGATTCTGCTGGGAGTCTACTCCGACGGGTCGGCTATCCCTTCGGTGGGTTGTTCGTTTCCCAATGCTCTTAAGCTGGCGTAGTTTCTTCGCTGTCCGTTTTCTCTGTTATCACGAGGTTGGTAATTCGTTATTGCACGGTTGTTATGGGGTACATTTGTTCTAGTAGGTATGTTGGCTTGAGCTCGATGTCCGTGTTGGTTATAATCCATTTGGTAACCTTTTTTATAATTCTTATCTTGGCGGTGTTGGTATCCCGGGCGGTTATATGTATTAAATTGGCTATTTAAGGAGCCTGTTCTATATTGGTTTCGTGCATTATTTTTCATATGTTGGGAACCCATTCTATGATTATTATTTGTGTTGTAATTTTGGTAGCCTGGTTGGTAGTAATAATTGTTTTGTATGTCGCTTTTTATTTCTCGACTTCTAGATTTTGATCCTCTTGATTGGTATCCCCTGATTTTTTGTTGCTGTTCTTGGAAATATTTTAGGGTCACCGGTGGGGTTGACCCTTGATCTATTTCTAGTAGATGCTGGGAAGCGCTTTTTAGAGTTGTATGTCGGGCGCTGTCTAGTACCAGTTTAAGTCGATCGTTTACTCCTCGCTTTAGGAATGCTAGTGCTCTACGATCGTTAGCAGTGGTCAAGGTTGCCCTGGTGTCTTCACCGTGTCATGCGACTTCCAATTCAGTCATCCGATTGACTAGCGTTTCTATTTCTGTTATGAATTCTCTGGCAGGTCGGTTGCCTTGAGTCGTTCGGCTTAGTCGTGACTGAGTTCGATTGTATTCTTGTGTCCACATTTCTCTAGCAAGCTTTTCTTTAGCTCAGCGAAGTCCTTGGGATTGGTATTTCCAGTTCAGTCAGTGCCTTTCCCTGGATTTTACATTTTAGCACGAATTTAATTAGGGTACCTTTGGCTGTTGTCGTTAGCGTGTCGTAATAAAATTCAATACTATTCAAGAAGTCTCTTTAACTTTCTGACATGGTGTTTTCTTCTAATGACAGAGTGGGCAGCTTCTGAGCTGTACTGAAACTAAATTCTTCACCACTCATTGTGTCTGTCTGAGATTCGATGTCAGGAGATACGCTCCTTATGTTACGGTAGACTATGTCCTCAGAATTGTTCTAATCTATGTTGGCCTCTGCACTAAGTGGCTTTAATGCGATGCGTTCCAACTCAGATATCTTACTCAGTTAAACTTCTAAAAAGAGATTGGAGAAGGTTTCGAAGAGATCACCAATTTGTTGAAGTTTTTCTTCCGCTTTTATGGTAGCATTTTTTTGTTTGTGTGCTTGTTGAATGGAATTATATTGTTTGGGCTTGATAATTTTGTTGAATGGAATTATACATTGTTTGGGTTTTACATTAATGTTCTTTTCTCTCTTTTTTTTAAATCTTAGTAGCGAGTTTAAAGATTTTAATTACATGATCAATAGTGACTTTTTTTTGTTATGTTTTGTTTTTATAGATATTTTTCAGATCTTACAGTTTATAATTTAAAACTTTCTTTCTATTTTTTACTTATTTCTACGCTACTAGAATTTATGAATATATTTTTTTTACAATTTTAATTTTGTTTCTTGTTTATTCTTATTTTACTTATTATTTCTATGTTATTTTGTTTCTATTTACATTTTATTTTAATTTTGTTTCTTGTTTCTTTCTACGTTTATGTTATTAAATTTACTCAATTATATATATATAATTGTTTCAGTATTTAAACGTAAAATTTCTTTAGACGATTTTTGTGTACTTTAACTCTTTTTCCTTCGTACTTGATATCGCAGTTTACACCATCTTCGGACAATACTTCGTATGGCCCTGTTAAAATAGGATCTTATTTTCTTCTATTTTCATTTCTTTAAAGGACCAAGCTCTCTGTTTCGAAAATAATTGGTTTACTCTTACCTTTTTTATCGTACTCAGCTTTTCTTGTATTTTTCTTTTCTTACAGCACATCTCTTGTATCTCTATGAGCAATTTGTAGTTTTTCTCTTAGTTCAATTACATAGTTTTCAAATTTGTACCTGGGATCCACTTGTTTTGTCAAATTTGAAGGTAATGTACGTTGTCGTCCGAATACTAATTCAAATGGTGAATACTCTGTTTCCGTATGTACTGTACCATACTATGTGTTTTCCTATAACATACATACATACATATGTATGTCCGCAGATTCTATGCACGTCCCTCGACTTACTTACTTACTTAGGTGGCGCTACAGTTCGGGACGAACCTGGGCCTCAACAAACATGCCTCTCCAGCCAACTCGGTCTTTGGCTAGCTGCCTCCAGTTTTGCACTCCAAGTTGGTTGAGGTCGTCCTCCACTTGAGCGCGCCACCTAAGGCGAGGTCTTCCTTGACTGCGTCTACCCTCTGGGATGGAATCGAAGATCCTGCGAGCCGGAGCATTGTTGTCCATTCGCTCTACATGACCTAGCCATCTTAAACGTGATATGCGTATTTTTTTGACCAGGTCAATGTCGCTGTACAGCTCGTATAGTTCTTGGTTGAACCTTCTCCTCCAAAGCCCGTTAACGCAGATAGGGCCAAAAATCTTCCGAAGAATCTTACGCTCGAAACGACTAAGGATATCTTCATCCGCTTTAGATAGAGTCCATGCCTCGGCGCCATAGAGCAGGACTGGGATGATTAGGGTCTTATACAGAGTCTCCTTTGTCTTTCGAGAGAGGGCTTTGCTACTCAATTGCCTTCCTAGCCCATAGAAACAGCGATTGGCAAGAGTAATTCTTCGCTTTATTTCTGACGAGATGTTGTTGTCAGATGTTATAGCGGATCCGAGGTACACAAAGTCCCTAACTACCTCAAAGTTGTACCTGTCTATTGTGATGTTTTGTCCAATCCGCCGGTGTTGTGTGTCCCTTTTTGTGGACAGCAGGTACTTCGTTTTGGCCTCATTGACTGCTAGTCCCATCTTAGCCGCTTCAGCTTCAATGCTAGCAAACGTTCCAGTGACAGCTCGCCGAGTTCTGCCAATGATGTCTATGTCGTCAGCGTATGCTAGCAATTGCACAGACTTGAAAAAAATTGTCCCACTACAATTGACTTGCGAGTTTCTTATAATTTTCTCAAGTATTAAGTTGAAGAAATCGCACGATAGCGCATCACCTTGTCGGAATCCTTTTTTGACGTCAAAAGCTTCTGTGAGGTCAGAACCAACCTTGACGGAGCAGCGAGAGTTCTCCATCGTCATCCTGCACAGTCGGACGAGTTTTGTGGGAATGCCAAAACCTGACATGGCTCTGTATAGCTCGTCTCTATAAATGCTATCGTACGCGGCCTTAAAATCGATAAAGAGGTGGTGGGTATCGATTTGGAATTCTTGGGTGGTTTCCAGGATCTGCCGTAGCGTGAACATTTGATCGATTGTGGACTTTCCTGGTCTGAAACCACACTGATAGGGGCCAATCAGGTTGCTGACGAAAGGTTTCAGGCGTTCACATAAGGCAGAGAGGATCTTGTAGGCGATATTCAGGAGACTTATTCCTCTATAGTTGGCGCAGTTTAGAGGGTCTCCTTTTTTGTGGATCGGGCAAACGATGCTGAGGTTCCATTCATCAGGCATACTTTCTTCTGACCAAACTTTAGAGATGAGTTGGTGTATGCACTCCACCAGGTCATCTCCGGCCGCTTTAAAAAGTTCGGCGGGTAATCCGTCGGGTCCAGCAGCTTTGTTGTTTTTGAGTTTAGATATTGCTATCCTTACTTCATTTTGGTCAGCTGGACGGAAGTTTTGTCTGTCATCATCCATGTTGAATGGTTCATTCTGCCTGACAGCGGGATTTTGGCCTTCATCGCCGTTTAACAGTCTGCAGAAATGGTCCTTCCATGTACTCAGCACCGACTGTGACTCTACTACGAGGTTTCCATTCCTATCTCTACAGGCTTCTGTGCGGGATTTTTTTCCTTGGCATGTTCTTTTTACCTCTTGGTAAAACTTCCGCACGTTGTTCCTGGAGTAGCATCTCTCAATATCTTCGATCGCGCGCTTCTCATGCTCTCTCTTTTTCTTTTGGAGAAGCCGGTGTTCTTCCCGTCTTTTCTGCTCGTAAAGCTCGCGAGCAGCTCTCGTCTTTCCTTGCAGCGTCGCTTTATATGCCTCTTGTTTGGCTGCATGGGCCTGCCTGCATTCGTCATCAAACCAGAGGTTTCGTGGTGGTGGTCTGGTGAAACCTACCTTTGCTGCAACAAGGTAGTGATCCGAGTCGATGTTAGCTGCTCGGAAGGTGCGAACATCCAAGATACTGGAGGCGTGTCTTGCATCGATCGCAACGTGATCAATCTGATTGACGGTTCTTTGATCTGGGTGTCGCCAAGTCCCTTTGTGTATATCAAGATGAGGAAACCGTGTGCTTGCAATGGTGACGTTATGTGCCGCTGCGAAGTCAATTAGCCTAAGTCCGTTTTCAGACGTTGTGTCGTGTAGGCTATGTTTTCCGACAGTCCTACCAAAGATTTCCTCTTTACCTATTTTGGCATTAAAATCGCCTAGTACGATCTTAACGTCGTATTTAGGGCATTGCACATAGGTTTTGTCGAGGAGCTCATAGAAGTCATCCTTGGTGGCGTCATCTTTGTCCTATGTGGGGGCATGAGCGCATATTAGGCTAATGTTTGCGAATTTAGCCTTGATACGGATTGTCACAAGTCGCTCACTTACGTGTCGAAAGCCCAAGACTTCTTGCCTAAGTCTACCGCTTATGACAAATCCGCACCCAAATAAACGCTGTGGTCTTCTTGCGCAATCACCGTAGTACACATCACAGTTTTTCATCCTCCTTTTGCCCGGCCCATTCCATCGCACTTCCTGAATGGCAGTAATTCCTGCTCTGTAGCAGTCTAGGGCCTCCGCTAGTTGTTTGGATGCACGTGGTCTGTTAAGAGTTCTAACATTCCACGTGCAGATCCGAAGGTCGTTGTCCTTGATTCGTTTTTCCGGGTCGTCAACAGTAAATCCGTCCTTTTCCGAAGCTATTGGTCGCTTCGCAACTTTTTCTTTTTTCCGTGGCAGGGTTGTTAACCCCACGCACAACCCCCAACCTGGAGGGCCTTTGTTGGATTCCTTGGACAAAAGGAACCGGAGAATCCGGAGTCAGTAACCCACTTCGGGGATATAAGCGCTGCCGTTGGCCCTTTAAGGGTTCATCCGCCACCATCTCTATTTCAATGCCCTGACTTGCATTGAATTGTCCTAATGACCTTATCTCCAAATACGTCGAAGTAGCTCATTAGGGCGTCTGCTTCGTTGACTGTTGACGCCGCCGTTGGTCCAATTGGTTGGGCTCATCCGCCGTACGTCCTCTTTCTGAGGGGCTCGTGCAAGACTTCTGCGAATCGATCAGAACAGTCATTAAAGCAGAGCATTATAGTGTTGCTATTTTTTCAGTGTTCAACACTCGCGCTTATAAGTTTAGCAGGAATGTCCGGATGGACATACCAGTACCCGGTGGTTACCGCGGGGAGGTAAAATAAGCACAATTGATGTGTACGATATAGTTGCAGCGACTGTGCATCACCAGTTTGATGCCTTTCAGTGCCTACCCTATTCATACAGCACCCAACCACCACCACCACGTCCCTCGACTAAAAATCGCAAAATGATGTCGATCGGGCGGTAGGGCTTTCGTTGGGCTTTCTAAGGAGTATACAATTCGTCTCTGGGATGTATGCCAACATTTTGTTTGGTCCCAGGATTATATTTATATCTTTGGGATATTCGTCGTCCTCGAAACTATTACCTACATATTTTTAGCTCAATTATTTTATGCGCATGTTCTGTGGTTTAAGCAATTCAGTGATAATACGATTGTTCTCTTCTTTTTCCGTTTCTATTTTCTCGTTTTCTTTAATCAATTTTTCTGCCTTTGATTGTGATCTTTTGACTAGGCATATTTTGTGTTGTTTAAGGTTTTCTGAATCTAACTTTATTCAACTTAAGGCATCAGCTACGCAATTATCTTTTCCTGGTGTGTATTCAACAGAAAAGTTTTATTCTTCAAGTAGTAACCTGAATTTGGTCAGTCTTCTAGAACTAACAACACTGACGACACTAACCAACGGACAGAAGATAGAAATACAGGATCTTCAGAACAAGATAGGAATACTTCCCATGATACTTGGTAAAGGTAGAACTATTAGGGATTTTGACAATTTTGTGCATGTAGTTAAATAAGAATCATACCAAACCAACATAGAAAAAATAAAAAATTCACTAGCAGCATTCAAAAATCTAGAACAATTCAAGGATTCCTTAACCATCCATCAAAGTCCAAGAACTCAAAACTAAATTAA
The DNA here is from genome assembly GCA_963971375.1 of Platycheirus rosarum. Lineage (NCBI taxonomy): Eukaryota > Metazoa > Arthropoda > Insecta > Diptera > Syrphidae > Platycheirus > Platycheirus rosarum. Next base: position 144,794,629 of record OZ020507.1, on the reverse strand, counting down.
AAACACTAATGCCAACACTTAGAAACAAAAGAGAACTGATAAATGGACTAGGTTCAGTAATTAAAGGAATTACAGGGAACATGGACGCAGACGATGCTTTGCTTTTAAATAAACAATTCGAACAACTAACACAAGACAAATCTACTGTAACAGACAAAATAAAAATAGATTCACACCAATTAATAATCAAATGATTGAGAGTTTTAACAATATTACTAACCACATAAATAAACAGCAAGAGATTATTGAAGGTTATTTAAAAATTTCACGAACCCAAATAGATACGAAAATCAAATCAGAAGAATTTGCCATCAGATATACACAGTATATCAATCAAATTAACTACAACATAGATTTGCTAAATAGTCACTTATCAAATAAAGCAGAAGCTATAGTACTCGCTAGACTCAATGTTATTTCTAAACAAATCCTAAACTCCGAAGAACTTGATTTCATATATAAAATCTTCGAAAATAAGTCTAAAAAAATTAGCTCAGACTAACAAATCTATGAACTCCTTGGTCTACAAGCCTATTACAATAACACTAACATCATATTCAACATAAGAATCCCACAAATTTCACCAGAAACATATTCATTCTTCCACATTATACCCCTCCCCATTAATAACACTAAAATGATTATAACAAAACCCTATATCATGTCCAATCCTAATAAAATATTTTACTTTGACAAAAAATGCCAACAAATCGAGCGAACCTACTTCTGCAAGGAAGCGAAAAGATGCCGTATAAAACCCAATGATACTTGCATTCCAAATTTATTACAAAATCTACCAGCAGAGTGCAATTTAAGCGAAGAACCGGACAAAAATGAAATATCACAACCAGAACACAATTTCATCTTGCTAATCAACAACCCAGAAACTGTTATATAAACAACATGTGGACCTCTTAACCATAAACAAAAAGGGACATACCTAATCCACTTCAAAAATTGTCAAATCGAAATAAACCAGATCATATATGAAAGCAACAAAAAAACATATTGGGAAGACATTCACATTTTTCCATCATCATTAAGCCAAATCAACGCATCATCAATTGTACGCATACCAAATCTCGAAAAACCTCAATCTTACCAATTCAAAAACACGGAGCTAATCAAAACACTGACTATAAGAACCTCGCAGACCAATGTGGTTATACTCAACCCCTACACCGGATATACAACCTAAAGCCATAGTCCATCATAATTCTCAACATTTTGTTAACTCTCCATTTTTATTGCAACAAACTGTTTAACTTCAATAATAATTTTCACAACAAATTGGCAACTTGCATTGTCATCATATTTTGCATTTGTGAACGATATAAAACTCACTGTAAATTAATTTAGTTTAAATATTATAATATTATATTATATTATATTTATAAAAAATAAAGTGAAAACTACAGTTGAACAAAAAAAAATTGTTTTTTTATTAACCACCGTGGCTCGAACTGTAACTGGCGCAGTCGAGTAGTTTTGTGATAATTTCTTTAAAATAAATATTTTTTTCGGCGGCATACCGGAATATAAAATAAACGTACTTGCTCATATGTGCGGTCATATCGTCGAATAAAATTTAAATAAAATGAACGACTGGGTTGCATTAACTTGTTCTTATGCTAGATAATTGCTTAGTGGCTGCATATGTATGTATATAAAGGGTGTTTTTTTAGACGTGTAGTTTTCAAGAAGAAATAAAACGCATATAGTTTAATGTTATGGCCAAGAATCTAGCTTTATTATAAAGATAAGGGTTTGTATTATGTTCTAAAAATTATTTGGAGGAAGTGGCCACCGTGGCTGGCTTGAAAAAATTCGAGCCGAGGACCAATTTTCCCAATTTTTTTGAAAATCCGGATCGGTGGCCATTTCGTTTTGGGCCCATTTACCGAACTTGTGACGCGCTTGATGGGCATTCGGCTTCAATTCTTGAACGAGTTGGATTTTGTAAGCCTACCAACCAAGATCCTTCCGCGCGCGATGGCGGATGGACTCATTTGGGTCTTCTTCGATACTCTGCTCCACCGAAACGAACCATTAATTTGGTAATAAATTTGCACAATTTGCATACTTTGTTCAGGAGTAAGTCTATTCATTATGAAATCGCAAACCAAACTGAGCATAAATCAAGAGACAGCTGTCAAAAAGACCAACTCCGAAAAAAGTATTTTGCTTAGAAAATTCTTTATTTTTTTTTTAACTAGTCTCAGAGTTTTCTTGGAAAAACTAAGTATGCAATAAAATTTGAAAACTAAATGTCTATCGAAGAAAAAAAAAATTTGGAAATCGTTCGACCAGTAAAAAGTCGTTTTTTTTGAAAAAAATTTCGAAAAAATATTTGAATTTTTTTTCTAGTATATCATTATAAGGCAATCTGTAGTTTTCATCTGGGAAAATTATTTAAAAAAATTAAATCCACCCATTTTCAAAATATTTCGAAAACCAAATTAAAAAAAAAAAAAAATTAAAAATCGAAAAAAAAAGTTTTTGAAAATTTTGAAATGCGAAATTAATTCAACTATAAATGACTTTCTGTGTAAATTTTTTTATTAAAATCTTGTTAAGAATTGTATGGCAGGTACCGTTATTTTTCCACCTAGAGCAAAAATGAAAAACACCTCCCGAGATACTACCTAACAAATACTAAATACCAAGTTTGAAGCAAATAGGCCCATCCGTTTAGGCTGTAGCGGCACGAACAGTTAGACAGACAGACGGACGGAATTTCCGGACCCACTTTTTCAACTTCTCTATTATCGTAATGTCATGTTTGATTGTTAGAGTTTTTTTTTCACGAATCCATAACTTGCATTTTTGGTACCTAAATCGCAAGTAAAAATTAAAGAAGAATAATTTGGATGTCTTGACTTAAGTATCGAAGGATTATCGCTACCTTGTCAATATCGTCAAATTTAGTAGGATTTCAATCCTTTTAAAATCACAAAAAAAGAACAACTACAGTGAAGAAAAACATTAACCCTTACTAGCCAAAAAAAATAAATTTGGTGTTGTGACCTAAGTTTCGAAGGATCATCGCTATAAAGTGACTCAAAATTAAATAGGATTTAAATCCTTTAATAATAAAAGGCACGACTGGGTCGCACGTACTTGCTCCTGTGTGCTAATCCTTTTAACAGGCGTCTTTTTGACAAAGATTTAATTTTAATGTTTTTTTGACGTGCAACTTCTTTAGAATCGTTGTGGTTTGAAGCTCGAAAGAACATGCGTCACAGTAAAGGGATTGTGAGGTTTTGCAGTTTTTTAGTGTATTATCTTTCCACTTGCTGCTTACTGTTTATAATATAATTTGCTAATAGAAAGATATAAAGGACTTTTTTCAGTTAAATTTTCATTTTGTTATGGAAAAATTTGAACAACTGGCATAAAGATTCGTCGGAATCAGCAGTATGGCAATAATGCTAGGTAAAGGGACCTTTATACGTCCCAATATGGGACCAATGGAATTTATAAAGGATTTAGGTACCTATAATAAGGTTGGAAGGAAGATAGGTACTAAAATTAAGATACGTGTTCCAACTACTGTTAAGCCAGTAGGTATAGAGACAATATTAAAAGTTAACACAGTGGTTTTGTTTATTTATAGGAAGGTGTAAACTTTTGTTTTCTCGATTGAAATTTTTGCATTCAGTAGTAATCGAATAGTTTTTTTTTATTTGTTAGTTGTTTTTGTGTGTTTATCAAAGGCTTCCTTATTTATTCTGTGCTTTTATGATGATGAAAAATACTTTAAAATACGTAAGTATGTATGTAATGTAGGTTGTCACTTTCTTTTATTTGACTAATGGCTAGGGCTTAGCCGAGCAATATGAAATAAAATGTTGGGGAAAAAAATTTATGAAATCAAAAAAAACACTATTCATAACGTTTTTTGGAAAAAATGTTGTAAGCCATCTTATTTCTTTTGCTGTTTTCTATTTTATGAATTTTTCATTTCAAAATCGTTCGACCAGTTTTTTCAAAAAAATGTTTTTTTTGAAAAACTTTTCGAAAACATATTTTAAAATTTTTTTAAGTATGTCAATTTTAAGAAATCTTTAGTTTATACTAGGAGAAAAATTTTAAAAATAATCTATAGATCCGTTTTCAAAATATTCAAAAAACAAAATATTTTTTTAAAAAAATTATTAAAATTTAAAAAAAAAATGTTTTTGAAAATTTTGATAAGCAATATTATTTAAATCATAAAACACTACATATTTTGAAAATTTCATCAAAATCCGTCAATTAGTTAACGAGAAAGTCTGATTTTAAAAAAACCGGTCATATGGGAGGTACCGTTATAAAACTTTTTCTGAAAAATCCATTAAAATTAAAAGATAGATTTTGCACAGAAAACATCATTCTGAAAGTTTAATCAAAATCGTAGGAGCCGTTTTCGAGAAAAATAAGTTTTTTAATAAAAGTTATATGGCAGGTACCGTTAGTTTTGGAGCTAGAATGCCAATTCCAAAAACTGTCGGGTAGAGCACTCTAAAAATACTATATACCAAGTTTGAATCAAATCGGCCCAACCGTTTAGGCTGTAGATATCGATACGGACAGACAGACAGACAGACAGACAGACAGACAGACGGACGGAATTTCCGGACCCACTTTTTTTGACTTCTCTATCATCGTAATATCATGTTTGATTGTTAGAATTTTTTTTTTTTTTACGAATGCATAACTTGCCTTATAGTCCCTATAATCGCAAGTAAAAAATGAGCACGACTGGGTCGCACGTACTTGCTCTTATGTGCCTTATTACATTGGAAAGCAGGATCTTTGGCAGAATCAAGTAACATTTGCGTTGAAAATAACACAGTTTCAACTTATAAAAAGTATTAAAAACCAAAATACTTAACGGTTTTTAGTAAAAATGAAGTATGCCATCACACATCTTAAATAACAAAGAATTTATGAAAAAAGTGTTTGGAAAATTGTAGGACCGGTTTTGATAAAATCCTGTTTTTTTATTTTTAATGTTTTCAAAAAAAAATTATATTTTTAAGTTTGGTGTGCAGTTTTTTAAAATTTATTAAAATACATGTGATTATGAAATTTAAAATAATTTTTTTGATAAGTTTTCAAAATATTGATTTTTGAAAAAAAAAAAATTCAAAAATTAATTTTAATTAGAAAAAAAAAAGTTATTAAAAATGTTGATATGCAAAATTAATGGGGCTACCTAGATCTTCTTAGAGCCGTAACCGAGAAAGCCAAACCGTTATATGAAAGACAGACAGACAGACATTTTTTCTCGATCACTTTTTTAGACTTCTCTATGATCGTAATGTCATGTTTGATTGTTATCTAATTTTTAATATTCACGAATTCTAAACTTGCCTTATAGTCCCTATAATCGCAAGTAAAAAAGAAAAGAACAAATACAGTGAAGTAAAACATTAACCCGGTTAATATTGACGGCATAAAATAAATTCAGTGAAGCGGAAAACAAACAAAATCCAGTATGAAAAATACATTTTTCCCAACGAATAGTTGCATGTAAGTCAAAAGTAAAATTATTCCTTACCCAAATTGCTGATCTATGTATGTTTAACAAAAAGGCTACACTTAGGAGAATTCCATCTTATCTTTGAGCTTACCATAGAAATAATTTATTAAGTGAAAGTTCAGAAGAAGATTCACATAATAGCATTGATAAAAGCATACAGTTAATGAAATTTTAGCAAAACAATTAAATAAACTAGAACAAGAAAATAATATTTTAAATAACCTTGATAATTCCTTAAAAAACCTTTATATAAGCAATCCTAATAATATAAGTAGATTAGATAAAATAGAGCTTGAAGGAAGTAAATTAAATTTTTCTAGTAGTAATTAGTTAAGAACAGAAAATATGCCTAATAACGAAGAGCCAACCGTCCAGATAGACGTTTTTCAAGCACTCAGTGTACCTGATGCTATAAAAGAGTTGCCGAAGATTGACGGCAACCGTGGACTCCTGTTTGAATTCATACAGAACGTGGAAGAAATATTAACATTAATTCCACAAGCAGATGGCACAATTCAAGGAAAAATACTTCTAGGAGCCATCCGGAATAAAATTGTTGGTCCTGCCAACGAAATTCTGAATATTTATGGCACCCTACTTTCTTGGGCAGCAATCAGAAGCCATTTAGTGCTTCATTATAGTGACAAAAGAATGATACTTCTCTTATTCGGGATCTTCATAACCTTAAACAATATCATAGCACAGTCGAACAATTTTACAGTAAAATTATTGAAATCTTCGCTGCCATTAGCAATCATATTAAAGTCCATAATGAAGACTTAAATGTAATCCAAGCAAAAAAATGTCCTTTATGAGGAAATGTGCCTCAACACTTTTCAAGTTGGTTTAAGGGAACCCCACCATTCGTGCAATGAAGCCAGCTTCATTACCGTAAGCTTTTTCATTTTGCGTTAAAGAACAAAACATATTTTATGCTAAATCAGAACAATTAAATGAAAGGCCAAGGTACCTTTTACCTCAATCTTCTGCAGGAAGTCAACCAAAACACTACCGTCTCTATCCAATACAGAATACACTTGCATCCCATGCACCACGATACCCTTTTCAGCAAAACCAAATTCCTAAGCATTACCTTCCGCAACATTAACCAAAATACCAACAGGACTATCCACAGCAGCATCAAACCTTTCAACTACAGTTTCAACAACAGGCTATCCAACCACAGTTTCAACAACAGGCCATTCAACCACAGTTTGAACAACAGGCTGTCCAACCACAGTTTCAACAACAGGCCACTCACACACAATTTCAACAACACCAACCCATTCAACGTTTTGATCAGAAATCTCAACAATTTAATCAACAAAGGAACCTAGATCCAATGGAACTTGGTTCTACCGGGATAACTCGTTTAACCCAGCCGTCTCCATCTCCAAGTAATTTTCCAAATTTCAAAAAAAGACAGGAAATTCATAACGTAACTATCTCAGAAAACTCAGATCATTCCCTTAACAACGAAGACCTTCTTTCAGAAACAAACAATTATAAGCAATTAGATTCCTACTATGATTACAGCAACTTTCCCATACAAAAAGACCCAGATATGCTGAGTTAGACGATGCAAAATTTCGCATATTTGCCCCGACAGACCAATCGGATACATAGACATAAACAAACATGGCACTAATCTTCCTTACATAAACATTTCCTCACCATTTGGTCGCCCTCTAAAAGTTCTAATAGATACAGGAGCCACCACTTCATTTTTCAACCCTGACTTCGTCAACCCTTGTGATCTTATCTCCATCGAACCCATTAATATAAAAACCATATTAAATACACACACAATACATAAAAAGGTCCGTCTCCCCAATTTTGTAGAACTTAATCAACTTAGAGAAACCAGATTCCTAGCATTCCGATTTCATGGGTACCTTGATGGTCTACTAGGACTTGACTCACTTACTGCATTAGAAGCAAAAATTGATTTAGTCAACAAACTTTTAATTATTCAAAATTACCCCTTGAGCTAAAGCCTTACTTTATATCGCACAAATATATTCTTTCGGAAAACTCAAAAACCATTGTAAACTTACCAGTCGATATTGAAGACGGAGAAATTTTTATTAACATAGCATATATTTCACCTCAGCTTTACATCCCAGATGGCATCTACACAACAGCTAGATGGTATGCCAACCTTATTGTTATTAACACATCAGATTCAAACAAAACTCTCTTTTTAGAACAAGCTTTCAAAGTCATAAAATTCAGTAAAAAAGATTTCTACGAACTCAATAACTTCGAGATTGATCACAACAACCCTTACGTAAAATCTATAAATTCTGACGATATAACAAACCTTATTCGAACATCTCACTTAAATATCGAAGAAAAAAATGATTTACAAATTATGTCGATCATACGAAGATATTTTTTTTAAAGATGGGCAAAAATTAACCTTCACCAATAAAATAAAACATAGCATCACTACCAAAGACGATATTCCAATATACTCAAAAACTTATAGATACCCTTATATTCTCAAACAAGAAGTACAGTCTCCAATAGAACAAATGCTAAAACAAGACGTAATAAGACCAAGTTATTCTCCCTCGAGTTCACCCATATAGATAGTCCCAAAAAAAAAGACGCCAGCGGAAAAATCAAATAGCGACTCGTTATTGATTATCGCAAACTGAATGAAAAAACACTTAGCGATAAATACCCCTTACCTAACATGAATGATGTACTAGATAAACTTGGTAAAAGTTTATATTTCACAACAATTGACCTTGCCAGCGGTTTCCACTAGATCGAGATGAATCCGAAAGACATTGAAAAAACTGCATTCACTGTGGAAAGCGGGCACTACGAGTATTTAAGAATGCCTTTCGGCTTGAAAAATGCTCCATCGACCTTTCAAAGGGTCATGGACAATCTTCTCAGAGACTTGCAAGGAAAAAACTGCCTTGTTTACTTGGATGACATCATCATCTTCTCTACGTCACTCCAAGAACTTATGAAAATGTAAAGAAAGTTTTTGATAGGTAACGAGATGCAAACTTAAAAATCCAGATAGATAAATCCGAATTTCTGTGTATGGAAGTAGCTTTTCTAGGCCACATCGTTACAATTGAAGGTGTAAAACCAAACCCTGACAAGATTTCGGCAATTCGAAATTTCCCGATACCACGCACTCAAAAAGAAAATCTTTTCTAGGCCTTCTTGGCTATTACCGTAAGTTTATAAAAGATTTTGCGAAACTTACAAAACCACTTACGGAATGCCTTAAAAAAGGTAGAACCATTGAATTCAATGAAAAATACGTTAAAGCATTTGAAATGAGCAAAGAACTTCTAATTAATGATCCCATTCTCCCATATCCTGATTTTTCAAAACCATTCATCCTAACCACTGGTGCAAGTAACTTTGCATTAGGTGCAATTTTATCTCAAGGCAACATTGGCAGCGTTAAACCCATATGCTATGCCAATCGGACCTTAACCGACTCAGAGACACATTATTCCACTATCGAGAAAGAATTATTGGCAATTGTTTGGGCAACCAAATATTTTCTACGATACCTTTTCGAACAGAAGTTCAAAATTATTACCGACCATAAGCCCTTGCAATGGCTTATGAGTCTGAAGGACCCAAACTCCAAATTAATCAAATGGCGGTTAAAATTAGAAGAATTTGACTACGAAATAATCTATAAGAAGGGTAAACTAAACTTAAATGCAGTTGCATTAAGCTGAATCCGAACACAACCCCCAAATGGTAACATTAACTCAATATTAACGAAACAACTGCTGCTACTATTCACTCAGCAATTGAAAATTTAAATGACCATATATTTATTTCAGAGAAACCCCTTAATGATTTTAATATCCAACTAATTCTAAAGAGAAGCGATAGAGATAAACCACCTAAACTCGAAATGCTTTTCAAGAACAAACAAAGAAGAACTGTTCACAAACAGGACTTCACTGAAAGTAACATTACGGACATCTTTAAGCAATTTTTACCCCCCAACAAATGTTGCGGAATACACACAGATGAAGAAACATTTAAGATTGTACAAAATGTGTATATAAATCTTTTCCACACTTGAAAAGACAGTATTTTTTCCCAAACATGAAGTCAAAAAGTACAAATATAATAAACAATTGCGAAACCTGTCAACTCATGAAATATGACAGAAACCCTCCAAAAACTAAACAGGAAATTCCACCAACTCCTAAGAAACCGCTGGACATAATTCACCTTGATGTCTATAGTATAAACAATAAAAAAAATTTAACAATAATCGACAAATTCTCAAAATTTGCAGCGGCATATACACTAACAATCCAGAATAGCCTTAGCATAATAAAATCCATTAAACATTTTATTAGCCTTCACGGCATACCCAACCATCTCATATCCGATCAAAGATCAGAATTTACAGCTATAATTTTCAAGGACTTTTGTGCTCAATTAATGTTATATTGAGCACAAAAGTCCTTGAACATTACATCTTTTCAACAATCCAGCAGTAATAGCCCACTAACAGAAATATACAGAATAATTTACAATAAAAGAAAGGAAAGGGACCATAACTCTATTCTAAACGAAACCATAATAAATTATAAAAATTCCATTCACTCAGCTACAGAGCATACACCATATAAATTATTCTACGGTCGTTTGTTATAGGTTTAACAAACAAGTACAATTTAATAATAATCGTGAGTATCTGCAAAAACTTAATGAGTTTCAAGAGAAACTTTTTCCTACTATAAGAGAAAGGCTAGAAAAAATAGCTTCTAAGAACAATGAAAAAATTAATAAATGTAGAAAAAACGCCATAGATCTTAAAGAAAATTCAATTATATATAGAAAAGAATTTCGGAGAAACTAACTAACACCTTGATTTAGCAAACATAGAATTAAATCAAATAATAAAGTCACAGTTATCACTTACGATGACAAAAACTTCATAAATAAAAACTTAAACACAAACGAACATTTCAGATTCCTCTTGCTAACAACATTGACGATACTAACCAACTCACAGAAGATAGAAATACAGGATCTTCAGAACAATATAGGAATACTTCCCATGAAACTTGGTAAAGGTAGAACTATAAGGGATTTTGACAATTTTGTGCATGTAGTTAAATTAGAATCATACCAAACCAACAAAGAAAAAATAACAAATTCACTAGCAGCATTCAAAAATCTAGAAAAAATCAAAGATTCCTTAACCATCCTAAACATCAAAGTCCAAGAAACAAAAGAGAACATGGACGCAGACGATGCTTTGCTTTTAAATAAACAATTCGAACAACTAACACAAGACCAATCTACTGTAACAGACAAAATAAAATAGATTCACACAAATTAATAACCAAATGATTGAGAGTTTTAACAATATTACTAACCACATAAATAAACAGCAAGAGATTATTGAAGGTTATTTAAAAATTTCACGAAACCAAATAGATACGAAAATCAAATCAGATGAAGTTGCCATCAGATATACACAGTATATTAATCAAATTAACTACAACATAGATTTGCTCACTTATCAAATATAGCAGAAGCTATAGTACTCGCTAGATTCATTGTTATTTCTAAACAAATCCTCAACTCCGAAGAACTTGATTTCATATATAAAATCTTTGAAAATAAGTCTATAACAATTAGCTCAGACGAACAAATCTATGAACTCCTTGGTCTACAAGCCTATTACAATAACACTAACATCATATTCAACATAAGAATCCCATAAATTTCACCAGAAACATATTCATTCTGCCACATTATACCCCTCCCTATTAACAACACTAAAATGATTATAACAAACCCCTATATCATGTCCAATCCTAATAAATATTTTACTTTGACAAAAAATGCCAACAAATCGAGCGAACTTACTTCTGCAAGGAAGCGGAAAGATGCCGGATAAAACCCAATGATACTTGCATTCCAAATTTATTACAAAATCTACCAGCAGAGTGCAATTTAAGCGAAGAACCGGACAAAAATGAAATATCACAACCAGAACACAATTTCATCTTGCTAATCAACAACCCAGAAACTGTTATACAAACAACATGTTTACCCCTTAACCATAAACTAAAAGGGACATACCTAATCCACTTCGAAAATTGTCAAATCGAAATAAACCAGATCATATATGAAAGCAACGAAAAAACATACTGGGAAGACATTCACATTTTTCCATCATCATTAAGCCAAATCAACGTATCATCAATTGTACGCATACCAAATCTCGAAAAACTTCAATCTTACCAATTCAAAAACACGGAGCTAATCAAAACACTGACTACAAAAACCTCGCAGACCAATAAGGTTTTACTCAACACCATAGCAGCCTTCAGCCTCATCCTTATCATTTTACTAATCTATTTGGTGAAACAGCATCAAGCAACAACAATGGAACCCATACCTATTATCTATCCAACTCCAACAGCAATAGAACGTATACCTATTTTCTCTCCTGCCTTAGGAACACCAGCAGTTCAATTCCTTTGGCCGACGCTCCACTCCAAGGGGGGAAGAGTTACATATCCTACACCGGACATTCAACCTAAAGCCGTAGTCCATCATAATTCTCAACAAGTTACATACCCCTACACCGGATATTCAACCTAAAGCCATAGTCCATCATAATTCTCAACATTTTTTTAACTCTGCATTTTTATTGCAACATACTGTTTAACTTCAATAATAATTTTCACAACAAATTGTAAGCTTGCTTTTTATAAGATATCATATTTAATTTTCATTCCCACGACAAATTGTTAACTTGCATTTTCATCATATTTTGCATTTGTGAACGATATAAAACACACTGTAAATTAATTTAGTTTGGAGGTCTCTTAAAATAAAGTGGAAAATACAGTTGAACAAAATAAAAATTGTTTTTTTATTAACCACCGTGGCTCCAACTGTAACTTGCGCGATGCATTCAATCGCGAATTGAAAAGAGAGAAGGACTATGATCGAGATGACCTGGTCATATGAGTCCGAACAACTGTGCCGTTGTTGAGTGCCGATTAAAAGAACGCGTACGATTTGCTTACGAATTTTTTTGACGATAGAACGGGAGGCCTTTACTTTCTCGATGCTCTCGGACATGCAAGATATTAGTCATTTCGTTCATTCTGGCAATAATGTAATATTTTGTAATAATCTCAAATAGCGTTGGCTGTTGCATCCTCTGACATTGCTGCCAATAGTAGCGAAGAATGAGGACGTCGGTAGTTAGAATTTCATTGTTCAGAGTCAAATCGCTTGAGAACCATATTTCGGCAAATCTGTTGACAGCGTGACCGACGAGAATAAAGCAACCAGCTTGGAGACGGAATTTTTTAACTTGCTTGTGTCAGGAATGCCGCCGCATAATTTACAGCTGAGGGTGACATCGATCATTATCATTTTGCCGAATCTGAATCATCCGAAATTTTGCAACGGCATGTGGTTGTCAGTCAAGAAAATGATGAACAATGTGATTCAAGTGACGATCATCAAGGGCAAATTCAAAGGGAGCGTCCCTATCCGACGAATTCCGATTATTCCAACTAATATTCCATTCCAATTCAAGCGGATTCAAGATTCAGTTCCGCGGTAGACTATCTTTTGCGATGACAATCGTTAAATCACAACGCCAATCGTGGGACATCTGTGGTATTAATCTCTGATTAAACTGTCTTCGTTGTTTGTTTTTGTGCCGGAAAACATATCGAAAAACAATGTCTATCATATGGCTCTCCACTGATTTCAACTCCTTTCAAATAACTCAAATTAAAAATTAAACTATATGTGCTTAATTTATCACTCTAAAGGAGATGACCAATTTGTGGGCCCAGAATGTACAGCTATGAAACTCGTATCAAATGAGAGCTAGAGTTTAGCTTGTTATGTTTGTATTTGAGGTTTAAGTTAACAACTTGGAAACAACAATTAGTTACTTTTTCAAATTAAACGTTTATATTTTTATATCTTTAAATGTACAGCATATAGAAAATGGAAATGAAAGGTATTTTCTAAGCTTTCAATCGCTGGTAAGAATATTTAACGGCATCAAATTTGTTTTGATATATCCAGCTTAAGCTTCTGTAAACACTATTTTTTCTTTTCTTTACTTTTGCACACTGATATTTTAACAAATTAAGGGATAATTTGTATTGTTTCTTAAAATGAAAACCTTAAAAGAAATGTTTAATTTGATATATCTTAAAGTGTCTTATCTGAAAACCATATAAACTAATAAACAGGAATGACTTAAAAAAAGATTCAATAAATGACGTTATAACAAACGTATTTCAGTTATCGGAAGATTAAAAATTAGTAGAAATCATGAAAAATAAGTTATAGGTCTCAAGTATATATTCTTACCCTATTATTCTTTATTTTTCAATTTAAACCTAAGATATCCGATTCTGACTTAATAATGTTAATATTTTCTTGTAAGTACTGGTATTGATTTTTGAAATAATGGTAATCCAAACAGTTTGTAATAACGTAAGTTTGATCAAATCTTTTTTAAAATCATTCCTGTTTATAACTTTATATGGTTTTCAGATAAGAACCTTTGGGATATACCAAATTAAAGGTTTATATTTAGGTTTTCAGTGATTTAAGAAACAATACAAATTATCCCTGAATTGGTTACAATATCAGTGTGCAAAAGTAAAGAAAAAAGATAGTCAATAGTAAAAAATAGAGAATAGTTGAAAGCTTAGAAAAATACCTTTCATTTTAATTTTTCTATATGCTGTACATCAGAAGATATAAATATAACGATTTGATTTTTTCGAGGTTGTCAACTTTAATCTCAAATATTTCGAAATGCAAGCTAACGATTTTAAAAATATTTTAAATATTTTACAAACTTAACAAGTTCAACTTTAGCTTTCATTTAATATCTATTTCATAGCTGTACACCCTGGGTCCAGGCTCCACAGAAAAATGGGCCATGTCCTTACCTTATTATTTACCTTTTATTTTTCAGTTTTTTAAAAAGTGTTTTTTTTTGAAAAACTTTTCGAAAAAATATTTTAAACTTTTTTCTAGTATATCATTATAAGGCAATCTGTAGTTTTCATCTGGGAAAATTATTTAAAATATTAAATCCACCCATTTTCAAAATATTTCGAAAACCATTTTTTTTTATTTAAAAATCGAAAAAAAAGTTTTTGAAAGTTTTGAAATGCGATATTAATTGAATTATAAATGACTTTATGTGTACAAAATTTTAGTAAAATCGGGATAATAGTTTACGATTAAACCGCATTTGAAAAACCCGGTTGTATGAGATTTACCGTTATAGAACAATTTTCGAAAAAAATATTCTAACTGAAAAATGTATTATTGTAAAAAAATAGCACCCTGAAAGTTTTATCAAAATCGTTAGAGCCGTTTTCGAGAAAATCTAACTTTTTATTTATGGCAGGTACCGTTATTTCTTTGACGTTAGGCAAAAAGGTCTTAAGTCAGAAAGTGCAGTTTTTTGTAAAACTGAATTGAAAATTATTCATTTTTTTCCAAATCGGGATAGAACATTTTTGAAAAAATTAATTATGGTAAATAAGTTCTTAAATGATGACCTATTAAACATATTAATAAAATTTTCCAAATTCATTCGTATTTACCGTTTTTTCGATGACTTAAGTCCTTAGGATCCTTGCATTTTGTATCTTTTATAAAAGTTTTTTTTTTTTTTATATGACTTAAGTTAGGAAATAAAACTTTGGCGTTGAGTTGTTATGAAAAAGGAAATTGTTTTATTAGTAAAATATTAAGTTAGTAACAAAAAAAAATTATTATACTGCTCATGTTTCTTCTTCCTGATCTGCCAAATCTGGATCATCATTTTTTGCAGTGTAAGAAGTAGGTAAATTTTGGTAAAAGTCATGAAATACTGGTGGCACTAAGCTAAGAAGAGAGCACAAATCCCTTTTTTTCTCCTCCGATATCGGTACTAAGGTTTTATACTTTGCTTGTAGTGGATAATCTTTCAGACATCTGTTTTTTCCTCTTCTTAGGAAGCTCAAAGTCTTGAAGTCTTCGGAGTGGCTTACATTATTTTTTATAGCTCACTAAGCCATTCTGCTGATATTGGAGCCACTGAACACTATGCCAAGAAAACTGCTCATTTATGGTATTTTTTTTCTGCATACTGTCTTTAACAAAGCGGCAAAATCAAAGAACTCTCCTTGCTGCATTTCGTGTACCTGGAACTTCTTTTTTAACCCTGTTGTTCTCACTAGCTGGTACCAATCGTGGGGGTGTTAAACAGGTGTTTTTTTTTTTTTTTTTTTGTTTTTCGATCATGGAATGATCCACGTCACATTCCATATGTGTATGACCCGGTACAAGGAACTTATGGTTAATTTTTAAATTGGGAAACTTAATTTGAGCCATTAAAAAACATTGCCGCTACATAGCTGTTTTTATTTTATCCCCCGCATGTGTCTGAGTAAAATGTCACCTCAGAAACGCAATCAGGTATCTTCGTCATGTGAGCATATAGACAGGAAGCTATTTCATTTCCACCTCTAGCAGCTAGAGCTTCATGCCACATGTAGTGGGTTGAATCTCCGGTAGCATTATCGTGAACAGTAAGGTTATAAGACCATAGCTGCCTTTTATAAATTGCTACCGAAGATCCAACAAACGGTGTTGGCAGGCATTGCTGAAGGTCAAAGCTGAAGCATTTCTTTTGCGTGCTGTCTTGTGCTGCTAGCTTATCAGCTTTTTTGGCATCATATGCTGCATTAGCCTGCTCCTGGTGGATTTGAAGATCGTTTTCTGCTTTCTGTTTTTCTTCCTGATTAGCAGCAACATGAACGCGCATGTAAAGGGTGTCGCACTTGTAGCAGGTATCCACTTTTGGTTTTTTAAATGCGAGTTTTAAATTATGGAATTCCCTCTCATAAATCGAACGACCAACGAAATTCTCTCGTTTTTCTTTGTACAAGTCGTACATAATGCGCAAGTTTAAATAGGAAGGTAGGAACTTCTTCTCATTTGTACGTCTGGTGTCATGACTTTCTTAGCTGGGAAAAGATTTTATGTGAGCAAGCACTTCATCAAGCTCCTCTTCGGATTTTTTGTTTTTCGAAGATTTTTTGCCTCTTTGGTCGTCCATTGTAATTCCGGATGTATTAAGCATTTTATTCTTGATGGCGTTTGCTATGAACCTTTCTTTTTCATCTAAAGTCCTGCTAAAGCAAGTCTTGCACACAGAAACTCTTTTACCGTTTACTTCAAGAAAGTATTCATAAGTTACTTCCCTGTTTTTGGTACTGCCAGCTATTTTTTTGCGAGAAACCTGTTTTTCTTTTACATTTATAAAATTTGCGATAAAGGTTACCCTTTTGTCATGGGTGCCAAGTGACCAGTACTCTTCAAAAATAACTTTCCTAATGTCCTCTTTAAGGAAAGAACTGCACATTTTCCTGCATTCTGTTAAATGTTGTAATTTTCTTCCTTGAACAACTTTTCCACTTACACTCACGTAACTTTTGCCGCTGTGTATTTGCTTAGTTCGGTCTTTCCTTATGCGCCTCGATACCTTCTTAACACTATTTTCTATGTTCTCAACTGCTGTCTCGTGATCTACTTGAGTTGACCTAGTTGCGACTTCATTTATTTCGCTACCACTGGTTTCTTCTTCCGGGACGAAATCCTCATCCATAATGCTATCATCGGAATCGAAAATGTTTGGCATATCAGCTGGTAACGATGGAGCTGGCGAAGACGCAGTTGAATCTGTTTTTTCAGCAGCAGAAGCAAGTCCATCATTTTCTGTTAAAACGTTTATTCAATTCTTAATATTACTCTCTATTGAAAAATATATCGCACTTACCCGACTTCGGTAAAGCTAAATTCAATATATATTTACTCCTTTCACTCATTTTAATGCACAACACTTAATTATTGTTATAAAAATCGAAATTTGTTGAAATAATGTCAATCGAATTCAGAGAACCAAACATTTAGTACTAAGATATAAGCAATTAATGGAAATTAAAAAAAGCCCTTGGTAACTAGATTATTTTGAAAGTCATTAAAAAAAGCGCTAGGTGTCTATTTTGAGTGTTTTTCAACGAATACAAAATTTTAAATAAACATAAGTATATCTATGCTGTTCCCCTATTTGACAATTACGTTTGGTATAAAAGACTTAAGTTCACTTAAGTCCTTAGGAGAATCTTAAATGTTTCAGTGGCATCGGTCACATAGTCTTAAGTGAACTTAAGACGTTTATACCAAAACCAAATATGATTTTTTCTGAATTATTGCCTTAAGACTATTTTATAAAGAGGGGAAGCAGTTCTAGTAGACTTAAGTCGTTAGTACCAAACGAAAGAGAAAAAAAATTGAGTTAAACTATATCAAAAGCCCAAGATGCCATATTTTGACTTAAGACCTTTTTGCCTAACGCCAAAGATTATTCGACCTAGAGCAAAAATGAAAAAACAAATACTAAATACCTAGTTTGAAGCAAATCGGCCCATCCGTATAGGCTGTAGCGGCGCGAACAGACGGACGAAATTTCCGGACCCACTTTTTTCAACTTCTCTATTATCATAATGTCATGTTTGATTGTTAGATTTTTTTTTGCACGAACCCATAACTTGCATTTTAGTACCTAAATCGCAAGTAAAAATTAAAGAAGAACAAATTTGATGTCGTGACTTAAGTATCGAAGGATTATCGCTACCTTGTCAATATCGAAGGATCATCGGTATAAAGTGACTCAAATTTAGTAGGATTTCAATCCTTTTAAAATCACAAAAAAAAGAACAACTACAGTGAAGTAAAACATTAACCCTTACTAGCCAAAAAAAATAAATTTGATGTTGTGACCTAAGTATTGAAGGATCATCAGTATAGTGACTCAAAATTTAATAGGACTTAAATCCTTTAATAAAAAATGAGCACGACTGGGTTGCACGTACTTGCTCTTATGTGCCTAATTTTATTGGAAAGCAAGATCTTTGGCAAAATCAAGTAACATTTGCGTTGAAAATAACACAGTTTCAACTTATAAAAAGTATTAAAAACCAAAATACTTAACGGTTTTTAGTAAAAATGAAGGATGCCATCACACATCTTAAATAACAAAGAATTTAAAAAAAAAGTGTTTCGAAAATTGTAGGAGCGGTTTTGATAAAATCCTGTTTTTTTATTTTTTATTTTTTGAAAAAAAACTTATTTTTAATTTTGGTATGCAGTTTTTTTGAATTTATTAAAATACATGTGATTATGAAATTAGTTTTATAAGTTTTCAAAATATTGATTTTTGAAAAAAAAAATTCAAAAATTAGTTTTAATTAGAAAAAAAAGTTATTAAAAATATTGATATGCAAAATTAATTGGGCTGCCTAGATCTTCTTAAATATAAAATTTGACAGAAATCCCAAGAGCCGTAACCGAGAAAGCCAAAAATTAAAAAAAAAACGTTACATGAAAGGTCCCGTTAATAGACTTTTCCCGTATATGTGGTTCTAACCAAAGGATAGCCAATACCAACAAAAAAATTCTCAAAAGTTTCATCAACATCGTTGGAGCTTTTCTCAAACGGTCGTATGGCAAGTACCATCAACTTCAAACCAACGAAGTGTACGACCTAAGGGACTTGTGCGCTAAAACGGGTAAAAATTTCCAAAAAAACGACAAGGCTCATGGTTGAAAAAGAATGTTCAAACATTGTAAAATACAAAACTTGCCAGCTACAAATCATTCAAGCTATGAAATGAAAATGAACCTAAGCTGATTGAGCTAAAACCTGCTTATTTAAATGGGCCGCCAAAGGTACCAGCTGCAAAGAAAAAGGATTTAATGGAGCTTTGCAAATAAAACTCAATAACGGCATGTCATCATCAATTTTTCAGCAATTTGGAAAGTGAAGAATCGGAACTTAATAAGCCAACTGCTACAAAAAGAAGAAGAACTGGAGCCTAATTTTTTTTTAAATAATTAAAATAATTAAATTAATAAACTTAAACTTAATTAAGTTTTGTCAACTTAAACATTTTTTTATATTTATCTCATTTATTCAAATCGGAAGCTATACCACCATCCTCATTGCGTTTTTACTCTTTTTCTATAATTACCCAAGATTTATTTTGGGTTATAGCTGTATTGCACTAGAAAATAAATTCAATTCAATAGATACATTTTGACTTAGCGCTCTTTTGCACTGAAATTTTGTTTTGATTTTGTGAACTATCTCAAAAAACTTAATTATTTATATTATTTAAGCAAATTAAAAATGTATATAAATTAAAATTACAAAATATATGTATTTGTTCTTGGAATAGCATATAGATATCATGAAAATTGCTGTCGTATGGTAAGTTATTGGCGAAAGCTTAGAGTGAGTATTTTGCAGAAGCTTTTTCTCGAAATGGAATTTTTTGAGTTAACGCTCTTTTGCACTGAGGGTGCGATATTTAGGTTTTCAGTGATTTAAGAAACAATACAAATTATCCCTGACTTTGTTAAAATATCAGTGTGCAAAAGTAAAGAAAAAAGATAGTCAATAGTGAAAAATAGAGAAAAAAGTAGTATTTACAGAACATTGTTGAAAGCTTAGAAAAATACCTTTCATTTTAATTTTTCTATATAAATATAACGAATTGATTTTTTCGAGGTTGTCAACTTTAATCTCAAATATTTCGAAATGCCCGCTAACGATTTTAAAAATATTTTAAATATTTTACAAACTTAACAAGTTCAACTTCAGCTGTCATTTAATATCTATTTTATAGCTGTACCCCCTGGGTCCAGGCTCCACAGAAAAATGGGCCATGTCCTTTTATCTGAAGGCCTTAAATTGGGCGAGACAAATCTCACTGGTTCCGCTAAGTTTTTATTTAATTGATTTTTCTAGATGAAAACAAATGTATTGATTTTTTCTTTTCGGAGTGGAAAAATAAAAATTTGCCATCATATAATATATTTAAAATTTATGGCCTGGTCGAAGTTGTAGACCGAGAGATTTCTCGAAATGCAGGGCGCGCCGATAAATATTTGGAGCACAAATTCAACATCACCCTCAATAGAGTCTATTAATCACACAATATCTGCCAACATAATATATTTTAATAAAAATTAACTTTCTCAGCTTTGTGACTATTTCTTCTTGAATATTTTTCAATTTGTTTCAATTGATTTTAGGTTTTCGAAAAAAATGGGTAATGGTTCAGTTTAGGGGACCCACCTCCGATAACCTTGAGTTTGAAATAAATATGTTGTACAGTTCGTTATTTTAAACAAGAACATAATATATAACGTCATCTTCACATAGTTTTTTGTTTGAAAAAAAAAATTAAAATAAGTGAAATTTGCTTAGATTTCAAAGAAAGTGAAGAAGTGAAGTTCTCATCAATGAAAGAATGCGTTAATATTGAATTAAATTGGACTTAATTATAGTATAAAACAATTGCGATGAAAAAAGTTTGAAACTTGTCAGTTTACGTATGTTTCTCCTTAATTATACTCTTTTCTTTCTCTGCATGCACTACATATTTCCTCAAAAAATAACAAAAACGAACTTTACAAAATATTTCAAATTCAAGGTGATCGGAGGTGAGTCCCCTGAATTGAAGCATTATCAAGAAATGTTCTGTGGACTTGGAAAAAATACTTCATATATGTACTATTTTGGTGTTCAATTATTTGACCGCTGATCAAGAACAACAGCCCTCATTAAAAACCATACTATCGCCTATACCGTATATGGGGTAGCTTTCCAAAAAAAAAAAAAAAACACCTCTGTTATACCTATGCTTTTACCAATTAAGGTAATTCAAAGCCATGCAAATAATAAAATGCTTCTAATGTATGTTTATATTTGCTTTAATTTGTAATATTCTATGTAACAATATTTTTGAAATGATTTATTCTGCTCAAATTATTAAGGACAAAATTATTTTCTAAAGAAAATATTTAAACATATACACAGTAGTTGTAAATGTTCATAGGCAGAAGTTATTTGAAAATTAATACATACGTATTTTGTGATTCGTTTGCAAATGATTTACAAACTCGAACGGTAAGGTAGTAATATATTTCTAAAAAACTTAAGAGACTAGCTCCAACAAAGAGTCCTGTTGTTCCACCCATTGACACTAGAAGTACAACTTGTGGTTATGTACATAGAATATTTCAGTTATATATATATAACCAAACCAACCAACTAAATCCAATTTTCCCCTTACTACATTGCGTTTGCACCTCTCAGTTGGCAATTCCATGACCGATATCTGCACCTTTGAAAAAGGGTTCTGATGACCATAAATGCTATAAAGTAAATTTGGGAACATTACTTATATTTATGTATGTAACTTTAAAGGTTTTCACGGTTGTAACATAAAATAAAATTATTTTACTTATATATTTTTTTTTATTCAGTTGTTATAACTCTGCCTCACTTTTCTTTAGTGTCTATAACTGTTGTTATATCGACTTCACTGCAGGATGGCAAGCAATCACATACTAAACCCTTACGGCCGTGAGACCAATTGGCAATTACCACAGAAAGATCTTCGTAAAACTCATTAAGGCATTGCAATCCAGTCATGTTGCAATAAAGCCATTGCGGAGTATTTGGCATCAGATGACTGGAGCAATTGCATAGCCTTAACTGCTTATCTTTGCGACATTGGACAATGCAAGCACTGTAGCTATAGTATTTATGCACACCAAGTATATTTTCATAATTGAAACGACAGTTTCTTTGTTGGACACTGGTGCTGGGGGTCTGCCCATCATTTTGAATATCCTTCTTAGTTATAAATCGCCTGTAAGGACAAAATAATTTTTAAACATTGCTAAGCAATATTTTCATGTACAAATTACTCACGAATAAGAAACATAAGGGCCTACCGTTAATATTTCTGTCTTTGGCGTCACAAGATTCGGAACTTCTTCTTCTCCAAGAATGTAAATCTTTAAGAAAATTATATAATTTATTAAAAAAAAAAATCAACACGATAAAGATAATATGTGTTTATTTTATTTGGAATCCATGATGGAAAAAATTTAGAACCAAAAATATATTTAATCAAAAATGCTTTATTGCAGTAATATAAGCTGCCATTATATTATATAACTACTAAAGGCAAGGGTTTTGGCGGGGTTGGTGACTTTTTCCCGAAAGACACTACCCCCAAACTAAAATCCCCAAACCCAAAATCCCCAACACACAAAGAAAGAATCCACATTTTATACATATATGTATACATGGCAAAAATCCTTAAGCTAATATCCCCAAAGCAAACGTGTTCAAATAGTGAATCATGCGATTAAATCGCGCGATTCAATCGCGTGATTCACTTTTTGAACCCATTTGTTTTGGAGATATTTGGTTTATATAATTATATTGCATGAAATATAAGTAATCCAAAGACTAAATATGTATAAAATGCTTTAAAAGATTAATAAAGTTTCTCTTAATGTTTTAAAGAAAACGAAATGGACAAATTCAAAAAAAAAGTTTCTCTTAATTTTTAATTTCTTAATATAAAATATACACGAAAAAGTAAAAATATTCAGTTTTGATACATTAATAATTAAATATTTGGCACAACAAACAGCACTACGCAATATGAATACACGAGTGATACTAAAAAGTGTGCGAATTCATAGTAATTTGTTGTTCAGAACCTATTGGTCGTTATCACTGATTAAAATCTTAAATAAAATCTCTCTAAATGATGTGCATATAAAATACACCACAACAAATTATGAACTTGACTGTGTAAAAAAACTTCAAAACATGCAAGAAAACCGTACCGTGGCATGTGATGCATTACTTTCTGGCATCCCATATATGCCTAATGAGAATTTAAAATCAATTTTTAATTTATTATGTAATTCACTACAAATTAAACCACCAACAATAAAGAACATTTACCGCACGCGCGTGCGCTCAGAGTCCAACGACACACCGATTATACTTACGTTTAATTCACCATATGACCGAAATTTTGTTTTGAAATCTGCTGCAATTTTTCGTAAACAACAACGGAGAGAGCTTTGCTTACAAGACATTGATTTAAATTCAGCAAACCCCCTCTATATGCGGGAGGCTTTAACCACAATTATTATATTCTTAAGCATGCACTGAGCCTAAAAAACGAAAACTGTTATCATCTGTGCTTACGTTCGAGGAATAGTGCATGTAAGGCGTAATACAAATGAAGCAGCTGAGCCTATCGATAGCATTGCGAATTTAACCAGGGATGCCAACTCAACAGATAAATGATTTTTTTATTTTTTTAATTCATAAATTAATTTTGTTTTTTTTCTTTGTAATTAAATACTCTTTTAAATTTATTTCTTTTTAAATTATTTCATAATTATTTTAATTTAGTTTCTCTTTCTAATTTTTGGAGTTTAAATCAAATACAGATATATATTTTCTGTATTAATTTTCTTTCTTTCTTTCTCATATTTTTCTTTTATATCCTCTTCTCTTCTCTGTGCTAATTTGATCAAATTACCCTTTTTTCGAAAAAATTCACTATGATTTCTTGTAATCTCCGTTTTATGATAAATGTTTTGTGTAGGCAGAGAACTGGTATTCAGGTGTGTCATCTTAATTCAGAAAGTTTATTGATAAAGATTGACGAGTTCCGTTATATTTTTGAAAATTCAAAAGTTCACGTTATCTGTGTATCTGAAACCTGGCTAACTTTAGATTTAAATAATCAATTATGTTCTTTGAATGGGTATAAGATCTTTAGAAGTGATAGTACACGATGCCAAGGTGGAAGCATTGCAATCTACGTGAGGGAAGGGGTGCAATGCAGGGTTAAATGTTCGTCGTCTAAGGAAAGTGATATTGAGTACATGTTTATTGAAATATTAAATGGCCTGGAAAAGCTTCTACTTGGTGTTGTCTATAGACCAAACCAAACCGTAACATCTGCATCTCACCGCTTTTCTTCAAAATAGAGCAAATCTCTGCTTCCTACCCCTCTATTATATTGTGTGGTGATTTCAACTGCAACCTCCTTGCTGCAAACACTTTAGTTGATGAATTTGGCGCTCTTAATTTTCAATCAATTAATAACTCTACCCCTACCCATTTCTCCAGTTTTGAACCGACACTACTGGACCTTTTTTTCGTCAGTACCAAAAAAAGAGTTGTTTTTTATGATCAATTGTCTGCACCGGCTTTTTCGTTGCATGACCTTATTTTTCTAACATATGATTTTCAAGTCCAGTTACACACTCAAACATTCGAATACAGAGATTTCAAACTCAACAACTATACTTCACTTCAATCGGAAGTACATAACATAAATTTGGATGTCATTTTTCCAATACCTTCACCTAGCGACCAAGTAGAGTATTTGAACAGTTATATTGTAAGGCTCTTTGAAATGCAGGTGCCATTAAAAACTAAAACTTGTCATCTAAAAAACAAACCATGGTTTACTAATGAAATTCAATGTTTAATGCGAAAACGTGATCTTGCCTATAAGCGCTGGAAAAATTTTTTAGTTTCCACCAACTGTTTCGCTCTCTACGAAATAAAACCTTAGTAGCAATTCGTAAGGCAAAGGTCGACGTATACGCCAACCGTTTTAACAATTCCTTGAGCTGCAAACAGATTTGGCAAAATGTGAAAATGATCGGTGTTGGTAAATCTAAAGGTGATTGAATGAAGACATAGATATAAACATTTTGAACCAAAATTTCGTATCATCCAGCAACTCTTTAACTACTAATACACTTATGCGTCCAAACTTGTTTCGTATTCACGATAGTGATTCCGTACCTGAAAGTTTTTTTTAGCTTTTCCACTTTATCCGCTGAAGATGTCGTAGAAGGAATCTTTTGCATTAAATCAAACGCTATTAGATTGGACGAAATGCACCCTTCGTTCTTAAAAATTCTATTGCCTGCACTGTTACCGTATATAACGCATATTTTCAATTCAATCATAGCTACTAGCGAATTTCCTACACAATGGAAAATGGCAAAAATAATAACTATTCCAAAATCGTCGAGAAATGATGAATTTAGACCAATATCATAATTGCCATATCTATCAAAGGTGTTTGAAAATATTATTTATAACTTTTCCTCGCATGCAGTCAAGCTAATTTACTCTTATCTTGACAAAAGAATGCAAGCGGTTGAACATAATGGAATCATCTCAGATTTTTTGTTCAATAAAAGCGGTGTGCCCCAGGGATCTATACTTGGGCCTCTGTTTTTTGCTCTATATATTAATGAGCTTCCAAAAATTGTAAAACATTGTTCAATACGACTTTATGCTGATGATGCTCAGCTATACCTTAGTTGTCCATTGGGACTTATAGAGCATTTTGTGACTCAGTCGATCAGCAACTGTGAAGGAGTGTAGACTTGTTGACGACTTTCACAGTATTATTTCAAAGTGTTTACTTAATTATAAAAGTTATTAAAGTAAATTGTTAGTTTATTTGCCAAAAGGCAAATAATTAAATTTGTTTTTTTACTTTTTGTAAAGCCAACATTAGTTTGGCAATCATTTGCATTAAAATAAAAAATAAAAAAAAAAAGCTTTTTTAAAAGCTGTCCTCGAACTTTGGACAAGCAAGTCCAAAGTTATATAGGCGAAAATACAAGCGTTTACCATATAAGCGATTAGCTCAAGTGGTAGAGTGGCCGGACGCGGCGAAGAAGAACCCAGGTTCGAATCCAGCCTGGGGGACTTCACCAAAACGGAAAACAGAAATAGCCTAGAAGGCGGCAAATTACCCGAAAATAAAATTATGGCGCCATCGGATGATGAGCCAGAAAAATCGGCTGATGTCCCAATGACGTCAGTCAAAAGAAGAAGAAGGCAGAAGGTTCAGCCGAACCTGATAACAAAAAGGCCAACAAGAGCGAATCTGGCACCGCCAGTTGGAGAGAAGGAAGAGGCGCGACCAGCCAAAACGACCGCAGCCTCTAAAATACGTCAGCAGCTGGAAAATGCTGTACTAGCGTCGGACATATCAGTGTCGTATGTGTCCGACGAAGGGGAGGGGCACTATACAAGTACCCCAGACGACACACGAGTTGCCGAAGACAACAACAATCATACAGAACAAAGGCCTTCCTCATCAGAATCTGACGATGAGGAGGAAATAATCAGTGACTTTGAGCGCAAGATCCTGGCGGTCAGAGCCAAACAAGAAAAAAGAAGGAGGGATGAAAGGCTCGCCAAAGAGCAAAAGGAGGCAGCCAAACTTAAGGCCCTCCAGACGGCTGAGCAGCAGAAACAGCAACAACAACAACAACAACAGCAACCACAGCTGCAGAAACAGCAGCCACAGCAGAAGCAAAAACAACAGCCTGCTAAACAACAACAGCAACAACAGCAAAAAGAACAGCAAATAGAGATGGATCAACCATCGACCTCTAAAAAGGCACAACAGCAGCAGCAAAACGAACAGCAGCAGCAGAACCAACAGCAGCAGCAGAACCAACAGCAGCAGCAAAACCAACAGCAGCAGAGACAACAGCAGCTGAGACAACAGCAGCAGAGTAAACAGCAGCAGATTCAACAG
Source organism: Platycheirus rosarum (assembly GCA_963971375.1). Taxonomy (NCBI): domain Eukaryota; kingdom Metazoa; phylum Arthropoda; class Insecta; order Diptera; family Syrphidae; genus Platycheirus; species Platycheirus rosarum. Next base: position 144,767,560 of record OZ020507.1, on the reverse strand, counting down.
CAGCAGCAACAGCCAGCGCAGGCAACACAAATAAAAGGTAAGGTGCCGCCAATTAACACTTTTAAAATGAACATTAAGGATATAATAGATTTATGTAGAGACGCCATAGGCGACAATTTTTTAATTAAACGACTTAACAATGAAAGACATGCTATCCACTGCTTCTTAGTGGATCAGCATAAGAAAGTTAAGGAAATTCTCGAAAAAACGGCCACTGAACACTACAGTTTCACGCCGAAAGAGGAAACAATTCAGACGGTCCTCTTAAAGGGCCTTGATAGCTCCACTGATACGGTGGCGCTTTTAAACGAACTCCGTCGGGTAGCGACGAACGATCTTGAGTTCGTGGGGGTCAAGCCTTTCACGACTGTTAGAGCCAGACGGGAGCAACGGAAATTACCGTTCTTCCTGGTACAGCTGTCGCCCAAAAGCAAACTGGATAGTCTAAGGAAAATCACCAAGTTAGACTACCAGGTTGTAACCTGGGACAAACTAAAGAGACGCGGCGACATGCTTCAATGCATGCGCTGCCAAAGGTTCGGGCATGCCGCGGCGAACTGCGAGAACCCCTTTAAAATCCTGGCTGTGAATGTAAATTCACTAATCAGGACCGAACGTAGAGCAAATTTATTTCAATTGTTGCATGATCACAGTCCAGATGTCTTTTTGGCTAGCGAAACCAAGCTAAACCAGAAACACAAACTGACTAATAATAATTACAATATCGTAAGAAGGGACCGGCCCAACTCCACTTGTGGGGGCGGGGTCGCTATCTTTTTGCGGAAAGGTATTGATCATAAGGTCATATATAATAGTGAAGTGCGAAGATTCGAGTTGCTAGAAGCTTGCATCAAATGCATTCCTCTCCAACACGGGAAGCGAATGTATGTGATCGCAGTGTACGCACCAGAAGCACCTCAACCTGAAAATTTTATTGCAGAGCTCGAAAAACTTTTCGAGTGCCTTAATCTGCACTCGGATGAAAATTACTTTATTATCGCTGGGGATTTCAATGCCAAACATGAAGATTGGGGAAATCAAATCCAAAATCCGAGGGGATGCCATCTTTTTAATTGGATGGGTCAACACCATGTTGAGTATAAAATCGACCTGCTTGCTACAGATAGACCATCGTTCCCAAGGAGCGGTGCTTTTCTAGATCTACTACTGTTAGATTCAAGACTGACAGTAACTGACTCTGTGGGCCAACAGACAAGAAACTGTTTACAGACGGTAGAATACGACAGTGACCACTGCGGACTTTCCGCCATCATACAGCTACCAAATGAACTTGTGGTGTTGGATGAATTTGTACCTGCGCGCTCTTACAATTTTTAGTAAGGCACGCTGGCCACGTTTTTCCAACATCCTGACAAGAGAACTCCTCTCTAACGACATTGTGCCTCCAAACGACAGGAATCTATCAAACGTAGAGATCGATGGATACCTGCTTCAGATGGATGGTGTCATAAAACAAACAATGAACAGAACGATCCCACGATACAAAGAACATAACGCAACTGAAATGTACAAGAACGCGACAATAGACGCACTACATAGACAAAAAAGTGGCCTCCTGACAAGATTAAAACTCTTGTACAGGCGGTTTACTGACAGAAACGATCTGGAGATTAGGACACTGAAGTCTTCAATCAAAAATGTCAACTCGCTCATTAAACAAAACTATCGATTGTCTTTTAACTCTTACTGGGATAACAGAATTCGAGCCGTTAATTCTAGCGACCAGAGTATGTTTCCCGAGATTAATAAAATCTTTAGAAAGAACACTCAAAATGATCTTCCGTGTCTTAAGCTCCAAAGAACGACAGACAACGAAAACATACTCCTGACCGCAGGAGAAGATCTGGGGGACGCCGTCTTGGACGACGAATTCTTTGTGATCGAAGATCCATTGGAGAAGGTTGAGACAGTGGGTTCTGCTTTTCATCAAGTGTATAAGGTGAATGAGTCCATTCATCCAAATCACGACCTGGAGAACAGAGCTCTGCTGAATCACTTCTACCTTCGAAATAGCATCACGCAATGGCGATCTGAGAATCTTGGTTTTACCGGATTCAATGAAGACAATCTGGCAAACGCCACCGTCGCCGAGCGAAATGGGCCAAGTTCCCTGCTCATCTCGAAGGTCGAACTACAAATGATCTTCGCATCATTAAAGAAAAAGGAGTCAGCAGGAGTCGATGGTATACCCAATGTTGTACTACGACATCTCCCCGAGGATGCAATTAACATATACACAACACTGTTCAACAACGCGCTGAATAATGCATATTATCCAGTGAGTTGGAAGACAGCAGTTGTACATCCTCTCCCCAAAAAGGGAAAGGACAATTCCAATCCGGCAAATCTCCGGTCGATAAGTCTTCTTCCGAGTATCAGTAAGGTATTCGAAAAGGTTATCAATAGAGCTCTGTCCAAGTGGGCCGAGGACAAAAATATAATTCCAGACACCCAGTTCGGCTGTAAGGCGGGACATGACACAATTCATGCCGCGTCTAAGTTAGTATCTGCTGTCCAATGGAACAATGCTAAAAATCAATGCACGAGTGCCTGTCTGGTTGATTTGGAGAAGGCTTTTGACACCGTATGGTTAGAAGGTCTGTATCTGAAGCTAACCAGATGGGGCATAAGTAAACCACTGCTATATATGCTTTACGACATGCTTAATGGTAGAAAGTTTGTTGTCAAGAGTGGCAATGTAACATCTACCACAACGTTTGATATCAAAAACGGTCTGCAACAGGGAGCGGTGAACTCGCCGATTCTCTTTAGTATTTACACCAGCGATCTCATTGGGAGTCTACCTCATGCAGTTGCGTATGCCGATGATTTAGTTGCGTACAGAACAGGTCCAAAAGTTGAAGTCATCAGAATTCTCTTGCAACGTGATTTCGATAAAATTCAAAAGTACTGTAATGATTGGAAGCTGAAAATTAACTTCCAGAAATGTGAAACTATCCTGTTTAGAACCCCTTTGTCTGGGGCCTCTAGGGATACGAGAAAGAACTGGCCCAAGCTAGTGATCGCTGGGCCACATGGACATCCACTGGCGAGTAAAAGTGTAGTAAAGTACCTTGGCATCTGGTTGGATCAGTATCTATATTTCAATCGACATGCAGAGGCTGCTCTGACTAGGGCTAGGGGAGCTTTTGCCCTGACAAGACGGCTGTTTTATAGCAGCCGCCTTGATAGCAGGGTGAAAGTGATTTCCTACATGGCCCTAATCAGGCCGATGATTGCCTATGGATGCCCTGTGTGGTTCAACGTTGCACCATCTCTAATGGAAAAGATTCGGGTGTTCGAGAGACAGTGCCTTCGCACTTGTCTCGGTCTTTATAGAACACCAGAGTCGGAGTACAAACACTATTATTCCAACGAGGTCCTATACAACGGGGCCAATATAAACAGGATAGATAACTTTTTAATTAAGCTCATTCGCGGACACATTGCAAGGGCGATGACCTCAACTAATGGACAAATCTTCGGGGCTTACTACCCCCAAGATGAATATTTTGAAAGCACACGTTCGAGTGGTTTTATCCCGCCCGAGGCTTTCCTATACCTTGATAGTCGAGGGCTGATTCAGGATAGATCGGCGATTCCGTTGATCTACAACGTCGGCCGCAGAACAGTCGATAGGCGGCTCCTCTACGACCGAGACATAGTCGCTGGGAGCGAAGCAGAGAGCCTCCGTTTCAGTAGGGCCGTGCCCGACCGGGATCGGAAGGAAGCCCTAGATCAGGCCCACCAAAATTGGTGGCTTAACTAAAAACCGATAATTTTCAGTCGGCAAAGACGAAATATCGCCTATGGCCGACTACATATATCTATTGTAGCTTTAAGTTAGGTAGGGCAGCTGCGGCACCAAAAAAAAAAAAAAAAAAAAAAAAAAAAAAAAAAAAAAAAAAAAAAGCTTGCTGTGTCTGTTCTAATTTTAAGTAGTTTTAAGTATTTTAGGTTTATTTTAAGTAATTCTAAGTTTATCTTTAGTTTATTTTAAGTTCGTTTTTAAGTAGTTTAAGATAAAGTTAAATAGATAAAAATAAACCAGTTTTTTTTAATTTTCTGGGAAAAAATAAAACCCGATATAGATAAGATAAATTTAAGTTATTTTTAGGCCGAAAGGCAATTAAAATTAAGTTAGAGATTAATTTAGAGCGCCCGCCAGTAAGTTACTTAAGATGATATTTTTAGCTAGTTTTAAGATTTTTGTCTAGCATTTAAGTAGATATAAGAAAAAGTTAAAATAAAAAATCTCTTAAAAGTAAGCATTTTGTGACTTGCATAAATGAAGACTTAGAAGAAGTTGTATGCTGATCACACCAAAATAGTTTAATGCTGAATCCGAAAAAAAAACTAAATTCTTAGTTATATTAAAGAGTAAAATAGATGTCTCTTATTTCCCGTTCATCTTGTTAGATGGCTCCGCTATTGAATATGCAGAATCTGCTAAAAAATTAGGTGCTATCTTCAATCGCAGTCTAACATGGAATAACCATGTCACTCATATCCCCCGCTTTAGCTGTTTGACATCTGAACGCCAGTTTCTTGTCAACTCTACACGTTTATGGAATTCACTAAATAATAGAATAAATAGCACGATTCTATTGAAGAAACAACTTAAAATCCATTTCGAAAATTTATACATAATATTGATTCTTTAAATATCTAATTTCAATTAACACTTAAATCTATAGCTTTACCAAATCTTAAACAACTTGTAGCTACATATTGTTAAATTATAAAGCTTCACTATTAATAAGATATTATATCTTACAGTGTAAGCATTTCATGAACAAATAAAATACAAAATACAAATACAAAATTTGGCAATCAGAGAATGTCATGAGATTTTTTTCGAAAACTACATGCACATAACGCAGATGTATACGGACACTGGGGATTTGGGAATTTCGTGGGGGCTTTGGCAAAAAAGATTGTTTCCATGAAGATTTCGTCCATGTATATTATGTCTGATAATAAAAAAATAAGATAATATTCATTTGGATTTAAATTTTTGGGGGATTTTGTCCAATGGGGATTTTTTTTGGGGATTTAGTAATACACCCGTTTTAGCAACTAATACTAACGTAACCAAGCGTCTGTATGAAGAAAGTATATATGTCGCAGTTAACTAACATTATAAATGATAAAATGAATAGAGAGAACGAACTGACAAAGATTTCCCATCGTGTACCTATGAAGAAATGATATTATTCACATTGAGTAACTCTAGCCATGAGCACATGAGATCAAATGGTGTCATCTTGCTAGAGCCCTATCGACACAAAGGCTTGATAAATAATAAAATATTGATAAGAGGACGAATTCAGTCGCTACATGTGTGCCGTCGGGAACTGCTCTTATATTGCCAGTTAAGTTTATTTATTATCCTGGGCTAGGCATCAACAACAAATGGAAGCACTTGCAGTATTTTTAGACGAAACCAGAGTAGACAGTGATCAGGCCGAATAAATAATATAAAATATAAAAAAAGTTTTTTTTTTCAAAATTCCCACAACCTACAAGAAATTGACCCTTACCATAATAAACTAGAGACATTTATTTATATATCGTCACAATTTCATTTCTGTCTGCTCTGGGTTTTCTTCCCATACTATTTACCCATTGACCTTTAAAATTAAATCTTGCCTTCAAATATTTACGAATCTTTTTATACGATTTGCAATAAAAATATTTATACAAAAAGTTCCAACTCGCGTCGCAAATCCCTCCTCTTATCTGTCCAAAATACCTTTGTGCTTAACTGCCTCTTCTTTATGTACTGCAGGCATAGTATGACCATCATAAAATGGTTGCGGTAAATTGATCAGGGCATCTGAGTTTGTCTTATTGTGTTGAATGTTTGAATTGATTTTGTGTATGCAAGTCTTATGGGCATAACACCTAAAATAGTTCGTTTATTACAGAAATTAATTTGAACCTCCACTGCACAGTTCGACATTGTGAGAGTTATCTATTCCAATGTTCGCGGCCTAACAAAGGATTTTTTCCACGTATACGTCTACACTGCACAGTACAGGCCAACTATTTTGGCACTAAGTGAGACTCAGGTCTAAGTTAATACTGATTTATCAAACCTGCTTTAAATGGGTATTGCTTGGCCCCACTTTTTACCCATTATGGTCTCGTCGTTTATGTTAGGAATGATATTGCTTGTCAGAGCCTTCCCCAATATGGGCAATGTTCCAACCCGGACTTTAACTTCTTGTGGCTTAAATTCACTGTCCGCAAGCATGTCATTCATTATTGTTTTATTTACAGGTGTCCAAATCTGGACAATTATTCGACTTGTAACTGTTTCCCCTTATCCTCGCTCTGAAATCGTTATTGCGGGTGGTTTCAATGTACGCAATTCCAATTGGCTCCGATATACTGTTCAGACAACACCTGAAGGAAGGTATGTCGAGAATTTTGCCGCGTTACATCACTTTACCCAAGGGCAAGCCGCCCATACTCTTGACTTGTTTCTTACTTCTCACCCTGATAAATATACCATTAGTGTAACTTCTCCATTTGGCACTTCAGACCATTGTGTCATTTCAGATAATTTCTCATACTCTTCAGAGAAGGCAAAATTGCTCGCCGCCCATTTCGCTGCCAGCTCCAAGCTGCCTCACAAAAAACGTTGCCCCTCATGTACTTGAGAATGTAAATTGTTCCATGGGACAGATTTTTTTTTGCACTCGTACAGTAGCAAGAGTTCTCAAAGATCTCGATATACACAAATCCGCTGGCCAGGATGGTAAACCCCCGATTCTTCTGAAGAGGTGTTCTTCCACACTGGCAAAGCCACTGCGTAAGCTTTTCCATCGTTCCTACTCTTCCCCCTCCTCTTACCGACCCATATCACTAACATCTCTTTTTTCTAAGGTCATGGAAACGCTTATTAACCGTCAGCTTAAGGAATATCTCGAAGATCGAAAGCTACACCATGACCGTCAATATGGCTTCCGCAGCGACCGTTCCATTGGTGATCTGATGGCATATCTCACCGCACAGTGAAACAAATCTTTACATCGCTTTGGTGAAAATAAGATTCTTGCTCTTGATATCACCAAGGCATTTGATAAAGTTTGGCATGAAGCTTTCTTATCAAAAATGCGTACTTTTAGGATTGATGATACTCATTTTCGTTGGATTAGAAGCTTTCTTCTGGACCGTTCAATACAAGTTGTATTGGACGAATCCATGTCTGATTCCCACAAAATAAGTGCTGGTGTGCCCAAGACTCTGTTCTGTCTCCGACTATTCTCCTCATTTATATAAATGATCTTCTGTCTGTTAATTCTAATCAACTTATTTTTTTTGTGACGACTCTACCATCAGCTTTTCATATTCGTTCGATAATTCACGTCCTATGCCTTTGGACGTACAATTGCAATAGTACCGTATGTGAAGCTCATTAAACTCCGATTTATACAGCATTGTCAAATATGGTAATAGGAATCGTGCGGAGTTTAATGCTTCGAATACTCAATGCTGTCTGCTGTCGTCAAATCTAAACATACCTCAATGCCATTGTCCATGAATTGCACCTGCATCGAAGAAACCGAAAAGCCCTCAGGTCTCGGTATGTGTGTCAGCGACGACCTCCGTTGGAACGACCATGTATTCGAGATCGCTAAAAATGCTGCTAAGTGCTTGTGCAAGGTGTAAGAATTTTTTTCCCCTTCTGATCTGGCTACAATGTATGAAGCGTTTATACGCCCTAAACTCGAGTATAACTCCCACCTCTGGGCAGGTGCTTCGCAAAACATAGCTTCACCAGCTTAATAGTCTAAAAAAAGAGCGTTAAAATTAGTAGGAACACCGACGCAATGTTTCATGTCTTTCCTTATTTTATCAGTTATTTTACAGAAAATGTTCAAAGTAGCCAGTTACATTCCTTCCATTAAAACTTTCTCCCGCAATTCATGTATCGCAAGTAATGCTCATCAGTTCACCCTTGAGCTCAATTTCGGACGTAGCATGAAATATAGGGATTCTTTTACTTGTATCAATTAAATCGAAAAACTTTTGGATCTTTCAATTATCTATAATTTTTGTCTGGACAATTTTTTCATAAAAATAACGGGTCTAGCTCTGCAATGCATATAAGGTCTAGAAAACCGTTCTGGTTTTGATTTCATTATATGGTGCTCTGGGAAAAAAGTCTGAGACGAAGTTTGAATTCTTTCTTCGAAAGAGTATCAGTTAACGAGCCAGAAACCATTTTTTCACAGTAGCACCTGGTGTCATTATGCCGCCATTTTGTTTTTAACGGATATTTCTATTTTTACACGTAACTCTCCTAGTTTATATCTTAGATACAAAAATTATATGGCAAAATTGTAGAAAATTTTCCAAAAAGAAAAAACATATGTTTAACATTTTTTTTCGCTGATTGCTTTTGTTTAAAAGATATAGCATATTTTGTTTAAAAAAAAATAAATTATGATTTTTTATATTCATCATACTTTGTTTACGCGACATAAGTTCCTCATTTTCCGTAGTACTTTTTTGTGGGAAAATGGGACCATT